>PVJX010012714.1:0-49534 GCA_004027295.1 Dolichotis patagonum | reverse complement strand
GATTACACTACACAATATAACAATCATTGTTAATTTCCTATCATCTTGCTTTAAAATCCTGTATTGCTGTTATATTGTTGGTGTTGTTGTTGTTTGGCTTTTGACAATGTTGCTTTGTTTGAGTGATTGCTTTTTTGATTCTTCTGTGCTTTTTTCTCTTTAAAATAAAAAAATGAAACTTTATTCAGAAAACATAGCAGATTAAATTCCCACAAACAATGTAGAAGAGTTCCTTTTACATTGCAGCCATGCCAGCATTTGTTATTATTTGATTTATTGATGATTGTCAGTCTTTCTCATATGAGATGTCATTATTTTAATTTTCATTTCTTTAGTGGCCAGGCATGTTGAACAATTTTTCATATATTTCTTGGCTATTTGGATTACTTCCTCTTAGAAATATCTGTTCACTTGCCCATTTCTTAATTGGATCCTTTTTTAGGTAGGCCAGTTTTTTTCTTAGGTTTTTATGTAGTCTAGGTATTAGTCCTCTGCCTGAGGAAGAGGAGCCAAAAATTTTTCCCATCCTGTATGTTAAATCTTCACTCTACTAATTGATTCCTTTGCTGTGCTGAAGATTTTTAATTTGATGTGATCCCATTTATTGACTTTTGGTGTTATTTTTTGTGCAATTATGACTCTGTTTAGGAAATTCTTTTCTATACCTATGGTTTCAAGAGTTTTGTTTATTTTATCTTCAAGTAGATTCAATGTTGCTGTTTAAATGTTTAGGTCTTTGATGAATTTTGATTTTAGTTTGGTACTTGGTGAGACATATGGGTCCAGTTTCAGTCTTCTGCAAACAGTTATCCAGATTTCTCAGTACCCTTTGTTGGATAGGGTATCTTTCCTTCAACATATGCTTTTGGTTCCTTTCTCAAAGATCAAATAGCTAAATGCATCTGAGCATGCTTCTGTTCCATTAATCCACATGTCAGTTTTTGTTCTAGTACCGTGCCATTTTTTATTACTGTTACTTTGTATTATAGCTTGAGGTCACGTAACATGATGCCTTCCACTTTGCTGTTGCTGTCCAAGATTGCTCTTCTAGTTTCTCCACGTAAATTTCATGATTGTTTTTTCTAGGTCTATAAAGTATGTTGTTGGTATGGTGATTGGGACTTCACTGAGTCTGTGTAACAGTTTTGGGAGTATGGTCATTTTGACCACCTCGATTTTCCTAACCAAAAGCAACATTATGGAAATCATTGTGGAAATTCCTCAAAGAAGTAAAATTTAAAATTTCATATGACCCAGCTATCCTCCTTCTAGTATCTTCATACTATAGTGGCACATGCATACCAGTGTTTATAGCAGCACAGTTCATAATAGCTAAATGCTGGGAGCAGCCTTCGTATCTATCAACAGATGATTGGATAAAGAAAATGTGATATCTACATATAATGTAATACTACTTGACTATAAAGAAGGACAACTTTAAGACATTTGTAGGAAAATGGTCGCACCTGGAAAATATGGTTTTGAGTGAAATAAATAAGACACACAAGCTTAAATACCATATTGTTATGGTTGATACATTGTGTCAGCTTGAGAACTTTAGAAGTTTAACTAAGTGACTCAGCAGGGAGTCAGAGTCCTTACTTTGTAAATTTTCATTCTGTGAAAGAAGAGGGCAAGGAGATTTTGCGAGTTCTATACCTGCCCTGGATCCAGGGTGTTCTGTGTACAAGAGGGGAAAAGAGGCTTGCTCTTCTCCCCTTTTGCTCTTGTTGTGCTGTCTTCTGCCATCTTGAAGTATTGCCTCTGTGCCATGCCACCTTGCCTTGGAGTCAGCTGATTATAGACTGAAACCTCCATGAACTGTGAGCTAAATAAACCTTTCCTTCCTTAACTTTGAGTAGCAGGTATTCTGTCTCAGTAACAAGAGAAAAGTAACCAATACACATATAGTATCTCTCACTTAAGTAAAGCAAAGTGCAAACAAAGAGCACAATAAAGCATAGATAGAAAGAAACAAGAGGATAGAACTCTTGCAAATGGGAAGTTGCCCAAGAGAACGTGGGTGAGAGAAGAGAGGCAGAGGAAAGGTAAATAAGTAGAATAAATATACATCATGTACACAACTTAATAACTTCACTGATTATAAACATATATATAAACATTATATGTCATAAACATGAGGTAAGACTAATAATATCAACAAGAACAAAAATGAGGAAAGGAGATCTAGAGGAGGAGGGAGGGAGGCAGGAGAGAAGAAGATTTAAAAGAAAAGAACTAAGCTGTATTATGTACATGTACCCACTCCCCAAGATGATTGTAATGTGCATGAAGTGCAAATATGTATTAACAAAAAAGAAAACACAGCAGGAACATAATTTTATATTAATATCAAAAGTTAAAACAAGACAAGGAATGTTGTTACTGCCAAGTTTAGGATCTGTCCTTGAGTGACCTATTTTCTTTCTCTGGGCTTAAATTTCTCATTTGTATAAAGATATGATTGGGGTCACCACTAATTCTAGTTATCATATTTGAGAGTTCTGAGACACTGGAAGTACTATAGCTTTTCAGCCAACCTGACTTCTCTGTAGCTCAGGCAAGTTTCAACCATTTTTTTTCCGGCTCTCAAAATTTGAACAAAACGCTATAGCATTCCTCCATAATGATAAATATTCTATCTTATCTGCAATTTAAAGAAAACAACTAACTACATGAGGTGATCTTGGGAATAGTTATCTTGTGGGTTTCCCACATCCCAGTTTGGATATTTTCCAAGTAGGGTGTGGACCACAGTATTAAGCCAACAGGGAATATTTTTTTTCTTCCAGGAAAAAGTGTGTTCCTTCTTGTCCTTTGGCCTTGTATCTTTGGCCCCTCTGTATCCTCTAGGCAAAGGCTTGCCCATAGTATTGCCTTGACAGCCCTCCAATAATATTAAGATCAAGAAGTCTCAGGATTCTTGATAGACACAACAGGCAAAATAAACCACAGTCCTCTGTAATCAGATCCAGACTCCTTTCATCTTTAGTATAAATTCACCCCACTTCTCACCCCTTTCCTTCTTGCTGATAGGCATTATCCATCCCTCATGTCAAATGCCCAGAAATGTTTCAAGTTTCATTTGGCCTTGTTTTCTAAAAATTGAGAATGCTATAGAATATTCCCAAGTAAGTGACTTTTCCAATGAGAAATATTTTACTTAAGGGAAGCCAAGTGCATATTTTCTAAGTTAAAGTCTCACCTCCATCAGTTCACTACACTACTCCATATCATAGTCCCTGTCTTAGTTACTTTCTCTCATGCTGAGACAAAATACCTGACATTCAAAGTTAAAAGAGGAAAAGTTTGTTTAACTCACAGTTTGTAGAGATTTCAGTCCATAATTGCTTGCTCAGTGGCAGAATGGCTTCACAGAGGAGAGCAATTCATGATAAGCAGAAGGAAGACAGCAAAAGCAACAAGGTGGGGACAGACAAGTGTCTCTCTATGCCTTAGATTTTATGTAGGTTACCTGCCTAGGGTAAGTGTAGCACTTCCCCCTTAATCCTACCCAGAACTATGCCAAACCAATCTTTGGACTGACTTGCTAATCACATACCCTTAATTCTAGCATACACTCTCTATATTCAACCACCTCTGAAAAAGTCCTGTGATTTCATGAGGTTTTGGGGGGGACACCTAGACATAAACGATAATAGGCGCCAATGTGAACTTACAAAACAGAGGAAGCACAAAGGTGTGGATGCTTAATGCATAATACTTTCATTTCTAGGAATCTCATTAAAGTTCATCCCATACTGGATAAGTTGCCACAGAGTAGACAGTCATCTTCTTATTTGTACTCACTAGGTTTCATATGGAGTTAATTAGACCTGAAAGGAACATTACTGGGCTTGATTGTTAGCATTCCTTCTTATCTGTCAGTGGGTCCCTGTTTTAGTATATGGCCTTCCCTCCACTGTCACCTAACTAGAATTGGCTACTATATTCTCTGGTTGAGGTCTGTCATCAGTTTTTTACTCTAGTATGCATACCCAGGCCACTGGCCACTTACTTGCCTAGGCAACTCAGTCATGAGATCCATGATGAAAATTATTGGTCTTAAGAGGATTAAGAATCTAAGTGAGAAAATATTGAATAACTTTACATCTGTAAGTGCTCAGTCTGCCGGGGATTTAGCTCAGTGGCTTAAGCGCCTGCCTGGCAAGTGTGAGGTTATGAGTTTGATTCCCGGTACCAAAAAATAAATAAATAAATAAGTGCTCAGTCTACAGCCTTGAGATGACTCCTGCCCTCTGTAAATTTGCATTATAGATAATCAATTTCAGGACAATTGTCTAGATATGTAACGAAAACAGAAAGCAATTGTCCACAAACATTGAAGTAAACCCACTAATCCAAATCCCAGTTGTTGGGTTTATTTTTTTGTTTTGTTTTGTTTTTTGTTTTTATATCGGATCTTGTAAAGTTGAAGATCAGAGGCTTGCCTATTCTGCTTTTCTCGGATGTTAAACACACCCACTCCAGATGGTCTTCTAAATTTCCTTTCAGCTGACAATGCAAAGTAAGTTTACTTTCGCTCAACAAAACCGACATATCTATTTGGGCATATTTTCTCAGCTTATGGCGAGGAGAATGGAATTACATAATTCACCAGCAGGGAGACAAAAGTGCGTAATGAAGAATAGGATGAAAAAGAACAATGGAAAAGCCAGGAATACATGCACTGCCAGCTTCAAAGTCAGTCTCAAACTTGACAAGCAGCAGTTTCCTCCTCACGTGAGATACTGGGGTAAAAAGGATACCTCAAATTGCCAAACAATACCCTGTCACTTAATGTTGTCTAAACTTTCTTCATTAGAATTTATTTCTTTAAGTTTTTGATTCTGTTAATACATCAATCCTTCACAGGGAGGCCACAATTGAAGCTATCATAAGTGATGGACAGTCAAGCACAAGGAAAGTTTGGTTTGAAGTGAAGGAGGGCTTGTATTAAGAAAAAGGACAGTAAATTGAGAAATAAAGGAGCATCATTTGTTCACTTATTCCACAAATTAGCTAAGGATACATCTTAATACGGCTGCAAGGAAGATAAGATACATAGAGGGTCAGCTCTTAATTAAAGAAAAACTTAAACAAACACAATTATAAGGAATGAAGCCCTCAGGGAAATCTTAATTTGCCATGAGTAAATTGGACTGGGTGTGGGTGAATATTTGTTTTCATCCTGTTCCATAAAATTCACAGATTGACATCCATATGCAAACACAGAGGGGTTTTTGATCTTCCCATTTCAAACTACTTACATGCAGAACTGTTAATGCATTAGCATCTCAAATTTAGACAATAACTATATTGATTTTGATGGAAACTAAAAGTGTTTAAATCAAGTTAAAATGAAGACAAGCAACAGCAAAACAACAAATTGTGGATTCAAATGTGCTATGGAAATCCTTTCATGAGCTATTTTTAAAGGAAAGTACACTTGTACTATGAATAAGTATACCTTAAAGTACTTGCTTTGAGTTCGTATTTGTATGTATCAGTTTTCTTAGATATGGTAAAACATAAGACAAAAGAACTAATCTGGGCTCATCATCTCTCTCTTCTGCCCCTATTTTTCCACTTTTCCTTACTGTCTCTAAAACAACCATCAATAAAAAGCAAACTAAAGATAGGTAATAGGAAACAGGGAGGGGGAGAGAAAAGAAGGAAAAGGCACATAAAAGAAACTGAGATGTGTTGTATACATGTACCATAGCCCTGTGATAAATGTAATCATGCACTGCAAACATGTACTAATAAAAATATTTTTTAAAACCCTTCACACTCCATATCTGGCTTTACATGCCCTTATTTTTCCATAGTATGTCAGAGAAATTTATTTCAAAGTCTAAAGAGACCAAAGAAGTTGCAAGAATTAGACAGTAGTTCATGTAATATTTAGGTTTAAATTCCAGGTGGAGTAGTAGAATAAGAAGAGCAATTTTTATTCGTGTTATGTTTATCAAATGTACTACTAACATTAAAAGTCAAATAAGCTGAATGAAAATGTATATCACATATATTACAGATAATTTATATCAATATATGACTCAAGTCAATAACAAACACATTAACAGTAGAACTGTGAACTATAGAAATAAATAAGCAATACTGAAAGCATAAAATTAAACAAAAATATATTTTAAAAGGGTAATATTTCCTTCAGCTGAATTCAGTTGGGTAACACAAGCAGGATGAACATTGGCCCTCTGGGCAACTGCTCCACAACTGTCCTCTCACTCCACTGACTCATGAGATGCCCACAAGCTACAAGCTGTTCATTTGTTAAATGCTACAAGGTCATAAAATACATCACCACCTTTCACAGCCATCATCATAATGACCAGACCCCAAAGCATTGGTCACCGTCCCCTTTTTCTTTCCTTCCAAACTCAACCATGTTAAGGTCACTGCTAAAATGCAACTATGTTAGATGGAGGTTAACACATTAAACTATTTGCCATTCTTTTTTTCAATTTTTATATTTTATTACTATGTGAGTGCAATACATAATAATTGCATTCCTCATGGGGAATTAGTTCATGTACATAGCACATCGTAATTCTTTTTTCATCTCCTTCCTCTTCCCTTTCTCCCCCTCCCTCCATATCTTGGTCCTCTTCCAATTTGAAGAAGATCTATCTTTATTTCTTATTATATAACTTTAATTTTGTTCTTTATATATTTGGAGTTTTCACATAAGAGAAACAAAATAACATTTAAGCATGTATGTCTATTTCATTTAACATTATGGTTCAAGGTCCCTCCATGTCCTATGGCAGAGTAGTACTCTGTTGTGTATCAATACCACATTTACTTCATCCATTAAACTTCTGATTGGCATAGAGGCCATTTCCAAGACTTCACTATTATGAATTGTGTTGCTATAAACATGGGTAAGTATTTATCACTGTAATATGATATCTTTAACTCTATTGGAAAGATACAAAGGGGATAGCTGGATGGAACTCAATTTCTACTTTCAACTTTTTGGAGGAATTTCCACACTGATCTGCATAGTGTTTGTACTACTTTACATTCCCACCAACAGTGTAAGAGGATTGCTTTTTCCACACAGCCTCACTAGCATTTGTTATTTCATTTCTTGATGACAGCTGTACTTACTGGCATAAGATGGAATCTCACTCATTTCAATTTGCATTTCTCTAATGGCCAGAGACGTTGAACACTTTTTCATATATTTAGTGGCTATTTGTACCTCTTATTCTGAGAAGTATCTATTCATCTCAGTTATCAATTTTTTATTAGGTTTTTTTTTATTTTGGGGGCTTAAGTTTTTTAGTTCTTTGTGTATGCTAGATACTAGTCATTTTTATACTGGTAACTGGAAAAGACAAGTGCGCTGAGAGGATTGGGCATATAAGACTGGGAAGTTTGGATGTGAAGAGGAGAAAAGGAAAAGCTAGATATGGTGGTGATTGGCCTACTTGGAATACTTGGTCGACAGGGGATATCACGATCTCATGTAGCATCATAAATGTGAAAAGGTACACAAAAAGACAAGCTCTGTCTATACCATGAAGATGCCAAGGGTCATTTTGACACAAGACTTATAAAGTAGGCTGGATAGCATGATGTCTTGAAAGAACACTAAATTAGAGGTTACAGGACTTGCTTACATGGCCATGACAAGGGCGAGACAAATGAGGCTGCATTTGAGAAAATGCCTTTTTAAATTTTCTAAGTTGTTTACCTGCCTCATCCTAGCTCTAGGTTTGTATGCTTAGATTCAAGGCCATTTTTTTACTCTAAATGAGCTATCTGACCTTGAGAAAGTCACTTCTTTCCCTCTCTTTTTAAGTGCTACTCTCTAAACCAGAGCATCCATAGAAATTTCATTTGAAATGGGAGATATGCAGCTTTAACAATTGAATGTTGCTTCTTTGTAGTCATCTGTAAGAGCCCTTGTAACCTATAATGGTGTAATGGTAACTCTATGATAATTGCAGGCCACAAGAGTACTCTGGTTTGAAATTATCTTTTTTCAACCTGAAAATATTGAAAAGGCAGTCATTAGCATAGGTCACTAGACAAATATTAAATTTCTCTCCTGGTAAAGATCAAATTGTCTCTCCAGAAGTTTTTCAGAGAGTTAGTAACCCTTTCAGCATTTGTGACAGACCTTCTGATTATTTGTGCCAGACACAAATTGCTATAAATGTCAGCACTCTGGGAAGCCAATTTATCAATAGCTGAAACCCATCATTTGGGAAACTGTATAAACTATATAAAAAACACAGACAGGAAAACTCTAAAAGATGTGGTCCAGGTTTATGAGCAATGGGCAGTGATAGCCCATATTGGCAGGTGTGAAGTAGAAAGAAGAAAATTACCGTTAGCTGTATTTTCTTGGATCTTTTTGCTTTTCTGTGTTTTCAGATCAAATAGTAAATTTGTTCAGTAGGTATTGGACCTAATTTTATTTCTACATTGAAAAACTCCTGGCCATTTTCCTCCTGGAAAAGTGATTTTGAAACTTGTAGGTTTGAGAGCTTTTTGTATCTGTTGCACTCCCTTTCATGAGTTCGACCTAGTAGTCACTCACTGAATATCCTGGGAGCAGAATCTGAAATAGTGATTAATATGTAGGAATCTGGGAGTATAATTATTATTGACACTTGTGAAGGGAAAATAAGGATGCAGATTTGAGCACAAGGAGAAAAAGAGCTGTGGCACAATAATGACAAGGCCTCAGTCTTACCTTTCAAAGGTAAGACTTACCTCTCTGCAGCTGGAATGGGTCTTCACAGTTACCCTGTTGGGGTAAGGGAATTGTACCTTGATACTCTCTCACTATGAGTCATTGGGTGCAAGCTGTCCTGAAAAGAAAACATGACTTTAAGTCAGGCAGGTCTCTTTCACGAACAACTTTCCATGCAGCTGAAAGAATAAGGTCTGTGATGCTAAAGGAGGATCTAGGTGTGCAATATTCACTATTCTATTCTTTACCAAGATGGTCCTCTTGTTTGCCAAGACTAGCCCAACAGTAAGCTCAGTAGACTTAAACTGGTCATAGTAGGAATGCAGTTGTTTGTCCGTTGTTGCCTTGACATTGCTTTATTGTCATATATTTTTGTTGTCTTGGATGAATACAGATGAAAATCTAGCTTTTGCTCAGTTACCTATATGGTAACTCCATTCTAAAATAAGGAATAAAAAGATGAACAACATCAGTGGTCTGAAACCAGAATGAGAGAATTTGATGCTGAAATAAAAGAAATGTTTAACGTCACAAATTTGGGTATGTTAAAAGTTCACCCACTGTGGATAACTGAACCTACTAAAACAGCAAGTTTATTTTTACAAAGCCGGGCTTTGTGACAAACCTAACCTACTATTTCCTTTTTCTTTTCTTTTCTTTTTTTCATTTCTTTTGTCTTTCAAGTCCCAATGTACTTTTTGGTCTGCTGCAACATGGAAAAGTCCAACAACAATAAATTAGTTATGAAAACAAATAAAAGCTCTGCTTAGCTTGCTCACTGACAAGCTCTGAACTAAAGTGATGATTTCCCCCAGGGCTCCACAATTCAACAGCCACATGCTCAAGCAGACACAGAGAAACTCTTCGTGGTAAAAGATGCTGCAGTACTAAGCCACAGTTCTGACTTGCAAATAAAAATGTGAGCAAGGTCCATAGCTCACCAGGCCTTGGACATACACTCACTAAAAATGTCAGTGTGTTTTTTCTACTTAATTTTTGAATGGGTCTTACATTCACATGGTTAAAAAAATAGAAGTACAGAAAGATTTATAGAACCACCTATTATTATAAGAGAGTTCACAGTTGTGGCAAGAGGCAGCATACAGAGGACTGCTCAGCTGTCACACTTGTCTTCCAGGAGCTTATGCTCTGCAAGGATAGTATGAATCATACTTTTGATCTTTATTGTTTTTACAGAAAATAATACTTTCATCTTATAAATTACTTAAATATTATATAAATAAATGACACTGGAAATATAAGTTCTTGTTAATTCTGTATCTCCGAGAGAATTCCTGCCAATTCCTTCAGATTTTTCTAGACATATACAAACATATAAGTTTGTTGATTGAAAAATGGAATTGCAACATAAATACTAAGTTGCAGCTTATTTTTTCTTACATATTGCATAGTAAGTTACATAATTGAAGGAATCTTTCTTTGTTAGTAAAATACATTAGGTTCTTTTTCTAAAAAGCACCACAGTATGGTACCACAATGCATTTATCCAGCTTTATTTTGCACTTTAAAAAGTCTGTGATACAGTTCTTTACCAGATTTCTCCATTGCTTGTAAGTTATTAACCTTGAATTTAAATATACTCATCTCCAGAGAAATTAACAAGAAGCTAGTAAAAGCATGTTCATAAAGGGGATCCACAAGTCTATAGGAACAGGCCTGGTAAAGGAACAGGCCTATTCTTGACCAAATAACAGTGAAAACAGTGATTCAGTTCAGAATGCCCTGTAATTCTTTCACTCTTTGAATGGTTTTATACTATTTTGTTATTTTGATATTATTGTATTTGAAACTATGCTCATCTATAGCAGAGAAAGAGATATTGTGATAGCTACTGTTAATGTCTGGTTGTCTTAATATAAAGTACTGTGTTGCCTATGTTGTCCTGTTCTGATCTGCTCTGTTCTGCACTCTTTTGTTTCATTCTCTTTAAAATTAAAAGAAAAACAGTGAAAACAGTGAATAAGTGGAGACACCATTTTCCAGATTTCAAAGAACATGAAATAGAGAAAAAGAAAGAAGTAGAATAAAGTGAGGGATTGCAATGAAGAAAGGGAGATAGATGCAGATTCAAATAAAACGAATCCTGACACAAGACTCTGGAGTTGCAAGAGAGCAAAGACTTTATGCAGAAAATCGACACATTTATATTGAATCCAAGTTTGATACAAATTAACAATATAGTTCTGTTATTTATAAATATTAGCAATCCTAGACTGCTAAAATAACAACTTTCATCAAAGCAAGTAATAGTTCCATTGCCATCCACACTTGCTGGTCATATCACTTCTGATTTATCAGGATCAATAAAATATTGACAGATATTCATAGAAGAGAGATAGAACAGTGAGGAAATTTGTCATCATGTCATAAAAGTAACTGTTGAAGGGATGGGAGCTCTTTAACCTGAGGAGACATGCTGACTACCTTCAAAAAATATGAAGAGCTGTCACATGGAAAAAGGGATTAAAACGTTCTGTGTCGTCCCAAGTGGTGAACCAATGAGTAGAGATTAGAAGAATGTGGGTTCTCACTCAATACATAAACAGCTGTATTTTGGTAAAGAGCCTTTGGAAAAGTTTACTTTAAAAATATCGAAAACTCCCTGTGTAGTTTCATTTACTATTCAGTCAATACTTCCTTCATGAATAGTTCAGCAGTAAAATTCAACACAGTCCTTGCTAGATTTTCATAAATTCTTAATTACTAAGATTCAGAATAATGAGGCCTTATTGTACACTGCTTAAGAAAGATTTTCAAGTGCTTTAATCTCTTTCTTCCTGGTTTTGTCTCTTAATCCCATGCCTTGGCCCACTGTGTGCCCTCAACTCCCACTGAAGCAGAGAACACCTCAAAAACCCACATGAAAATGTAAATCTGAGAAATAAATATGCGTGGTTGGATTTAAAAGAGTAAGAATTAACATTCAAAGCAATGGTAATTTACGCTGATCTGTAATTTTGAGCTTCTGTGCTGAAATGGCTCATTTGGAAAATACCAAGTGCTTGGGTCTCATTTGTGATCTTCTTCCTGCATATACCCAGCACACAAAGGAGTTGTAATGACCAGCTGAGTCACTGCTGCCATCTCCCTGAAGCGTGCTCTCCAAATGTCAATACCATTTTCTATGGTATAGTGAGGACTATTCCAAACTGTAGCTTGCTTACACCACAGGGTGAGTGTGAGACAGCACAGAATGTGGACTGTGTTCAAAGGACAGCGCCATCTTCTTCCATTCTCTGTTCCTCCCATGATCAAATCATAATAACAAAGATCATTTTGACTTTGCAAAGTATCCTTATCAGCTACTACCATTAGTCATCACCTGACTTAAAATGAAAAACCATTTAAATTTATTGGAAGGAAGGAGATGCTTTTGATAATATCCCAATAAAATGATGTCTGTCCTAATTGAAATTACACTGAGACTGTGGATTCATAAGAGAAGCAAAACTACAGACATACAATATTAGACATATGACTACTCTAAAAGACCAGTACATACAAAACCCATGTGCTACTCTTCAGGTTCATACTTCAGGCATACTGTTCATTTCAGTTTCTCAAACTGTAACTCCAAATAGGTTGCCCAAAATGCAGACATCATATCTTTTCTCTTTTTTCCCATTCAACATAGATACAGAGTGTTACTTGTTAACAGCTATCTGATATAAGTTAACTAAAAAGTAACAAGGAATTTTTGGCAAATTTAGTGGAGAAAGGGAAAGAATTCACAAAGCCTTAATATGATTGAACTTTTTCATAATGCTGTGATAAAAGGGTAAGAATTATATCTTTGTTGTATTGTCTTTGTTAGGTTTCCACAGAATTACTTTTTGGGGGAGATACAATTTATCTTGTTGAATAGTCATATCTACATAAGAATGAGCAATGTTTTACTTTATTTTTTAAATTTATGTTTGAGACAAGGTCTTGCTATGTAGTTCAGGCAGATGTTGAACTCACTGTGTAGTCCAGGCCTCGAACTCATGGTGATCTTCTTCCTTCAGCTTCTCCAGTGCTGGAATGATGGGCATGTGACACCAAACCTGGCAAATGAGCTATGTTTTACCAAGGTTCTATCTTTACTAACGTTATTTCTAATTCTGAAGAATGCTTGTGTGAAAGGTGAATGAAATGAACTTCAACTGCAATAGGAAAAATTTCAACCAGATATAAGGAAAAAGATCTTGACATTCATGTCTTAGATATTTTGGATAATGAATGTCAATAAAACAACTAGGTACTACAATTCAGCCATGACCTCTTGGGTAGAAACTAGAAATATGCCTAGCCTGTTCTCTCAAGTTGTAGAATCTTCTTTTTTAAGACAAAATGGAGATGCCAACTGTCTGGAGGGTTAAGACTGAGTTGTGAGTAAGCCGACTATCTCCAGCTGATAAAGTTCAAAGGAGTCCAATGGACTGTAAATAGAAAGTCAGTAGAATTTTTAACACCTACCAAAAGATTTTTAAAAGAAAAAAATCATTGTAGCTGTTCTTTTTCTTTCCTCTAGGATTTTCCATCCTACAAGCAATTATGGAAGCAGCAGTGCAAAACAACTGGCAAGTGACAGCGAGGTCGGTGGGAAGCATAAAGGATGTCCAAGAATTCAGGCGCATCATTGAAGAAATGGACAGAAGGCAAGAAAAGCGATACTTGATTGACTGTGAAGTTGAAAGGATTAACACGATTTTGGAACAGGTATGTTTAAGATTTATTCCAGCCCCTAGCCAATGTGTTATATCAGCATCCTGAGGCGCTTCCCATATCTGCTAATAAATTAAGTAGCCAGCAGTCTAACCATGACAAACGTTTTTGCAGTCCCTCTAATCCTTTTTTGCTTCTCAGTGACTGCTGAAAAAGAAAAAAAGAAAAAGAGAGAGAGAGAGAGAGAAAGAGAAAATCTAAACTGTTGAAAATTACATACCATGATTAATGTGAAAGTCTCTCTCTAATGTTATCTACCAAATAAACACACATCTCTGTTCAATAGATATGATAGGTAACTATTTGAAAGCTAAAGCAATCCCATACCTTCTCCCCATGAAGGAACAGATAAAGGGTTAGGCAGGGCTGAAAGGTCGGCTTTTGGTTTCTCATTGCTGGAACATGTAGTATTTCCAGATCCTTCCAGAAATCACCAATCATTCTTCAACCAACCAGTATGTGTAAGCAGACTGCCAGGGCAGTATATTATTGAGAAAGATACACAGAGAGAAAGAGAGAGAAAGAGAGAGAGAGAGAGAGAGAGAGAATATGTTAAGATCTTATATAAAACATAAGATGGCATATGAGAAAAATGTTTATGGTTTACAAGTGTGACCAAAGTAAAAAAAAAAAAAAAAACAGACTCTAGAGAAAATATAATTTAGTTTGCCAAAAGCTATTCATTATTACCTTACATATTTAAATTTAAAACTAAACAGTGTTAGAAGAAATCTTTCACCCTAAACCAGACAGATGCTGTATTTGAGGTAAAGAATCAAGCTGAAACATAGTGAGAGTTTATTATCTTCCACAAAAATCTCAATTTCCCAGTTAATAACAAAGTATCCATGCTGCCATAAACAAAACTGTTTAAGAGAAACATTTCCATTCTAACTCAATCCCAGTGTACAAGGGGGCCAAAACAGTTTCAGGTGTCAAAATTATAGTGAGGAGCCATTGCCTGGGAGAGCTGCTTTATAGCAAATTCAATATTAATATTTTTTTCAGTTATGCCCCCATAAGAAGAAAATGCAAAAATAACAGGGAAAGAGGAAAGGGGAATAGAGGGAAGGAGGCAAGAGAGAAGAGCAGAAGGAAATGAGGAAGGAAGGGAGGGAAGGCAAATTGCTAACTCTGCATGGTAGAAATACAAAACTGCCCCTTGTTTGTAACAGCACCACCTCTGATGAATCACAGCTCACAGGAAATCTAGAGCACTAGCCTGGTTAAATCAAGTTTCCCAACAAACATTCTCTTGAGCTATCCAAATGATCCACCCTCTGTTTGCCTCTCCCTCCCCCCAAAAAACCGCCTTTGGTTTTCTCAGATCTTGAAAGTAAAGAATCAGGTCAGTGTTGCTGGTGTATGCACTGCGTGCCCTCTAAAATTTTATACCAAAATAGCCTTTTAGTGGATGGCCGATTTAATAGCCCAGAGCTGGGATATCCTCTTCATGGTCCTTGTTTCCCTTCCTTTGCATTAGACTTGGATTCTTGAATATCTTATATTCTGTTAAGTATTTGTGGTTGTATAGGACATTACACTGGAGCCTTGGATTTTTTCAACTGTATGTAAGACAAAAAGTGGTGGGAAGACTTCTAAGTTCTATATAGCTGTGAGACCTTGGCCTTAAATATTTATGACTCTTTTCTCATCTACATGATGAAGAAAATAAAATTCACTGTACTTCACATGGTTTGCATAACTCCTCTAAATGATATAAAATTATATAGAATGTATAATCATTGTTACTATATACTTTCAAAAAATTAAACAGGCATTATTCAAATATTTTCTCTTCTCATGTCTCATTCCTCTATCTTCCTTTTTTCTATATGAATATTCACAATATCCCTCAAAATACTTTATATATAATTTTATTCTTTTTTTAAAAAAGTTATAACTATCAACTCATAGTTGTTCTCTCTCTGATTTAAGGAACTTCTCCCAGGCAATAAGTTTTATGAGCCAGAATTCAGTTTAATCTTGTTCACCATCATAACATTATGCATTTGGAGCACAGGGATGGATGGATGGGTGGATGGATGGACGGATGGATGAATATTGAACAAGCACATTTCAGCAAGTTCCAATCAAATTTTGCTGTTTCCATAAAGAGGTCAAAATACAGCCTGAAGCCACATGATATGGTTATAAAGTTTGCATTTGCAGTTGCTGAAAATAGTAGCCCTCTGGTTAAACCTAGTACCATGATATCATGACTTTGTCATATTTATGTTCTATCTATAGAATTATCATTTGCAATTATGTACGCTAATAACTTCACCATGGCATTTCTTTAGAGGAAACTTTTTAAATAAATTAAATGCTAAGATACAGAGGCATCACATTTCTCGCAGGTTTTTTTTTGTGGGGGGTACCAGGGATCAAACTCACAACCTCATACTTGCCAGGCTGGTGTTTGTGCCACTGAGCTATATCCTCAGACCTTCTCATAGGTTTTTAATTATTATTCTGACAAACTCATAATTCACAATACAGATTTTGGTTAGAATAGTAACACTAATAACTCAGTCACTGTCAAAGCCTCCCAAGAGATATCCTCAGTCTCCAAATTGTTTCAACTTTATTTGATGATATTTTCATGGGATAAAGCTTCTGCAGTTTCCCATAAAATAGTGCTTCATACCACTATCTAAGGCAAAATCCTGTTACACCTTTGTAAAACTGTAGTTGACCCTCGGGTTATGACCAGCTTCACATACAAAAAACTTGGGTTACAACCAGAATTTTAGGTTTCATTTAAGACCAAAGTATTGAGTTACCTGAGTTATAACCCAAATGCTGGTCATTTGTTCAGTTGTAGACAAAGACTCACGATACCAGAAAAGGATATGTAAGCGTATGTAAGCATCAATCTGAGACCCGATATGCATGATTGTGGACATGATTTCAGTCAGTGCTTTATGTAATTGTTACAATTACTGCTACCAAAATGGCCCCCAAAAAGCTAAGGAAGTAAGGGAAGATAAAGAAAGCAATCACAATCAAAAAGAAGAAGAAAAGTGTGGAGAAAAAGAGAGTGGCTTTTGAGTAACCGATTTTGCTAGTGTGTACAGCCTGTCAAAATCCACTATGTCAACAATCTTAGAGAGGAAAGATTTTTATAAGGAAGCTCGTGTTGCCAAAGTTATTACTCAAATTAGTGAGTCCAAAGTAGAAAGGCTGTTATTATTTTGGTTAAATGAAAGGCAGATGGCCTGAGTCTATAATTTGTGAAAAAGCTAGGGTTGTAAGTGCAGATCTCATAAAGGATAATCCACCAACAAGTGATAATTGTGAAATCTTTTGTGTCAGTAAGGGGTGGTTTCACAATTTTAAGGTAAAAACTGGGGTTCTTAACATAACTAGGCATGGCGAAGCAGACAGTGCTGATAAAAGGGCTGCTGAAAATTACATATACCACTTTGAAACAATAACACAGAGAAATGGCTTTTGCTCTCATCAAGTTTTCAGCTGTGATGAAACTGGATTTTTCTGGAAGAAAATGTCCAGGATAACATATATTACTCAGGAAGAGAAGAAAATGCCAGGCCACAAGCCTATGAAGGACAGGCTAATCTTATTGCCATGTGCCAATGCAAGCGGTGGCCTCAAGATAAATCCTCTCCTAGTTTATCACTCTGAGACCCCTAGGGTGTTCAGAAAACATATAGTCATGAAGAATAGGCTAAGGTCATGTGGAGATCTAACACTAAAGCCTGGGTAATGAGAGTACTTTTTCTTGAGTGGATCAGGGAGGCTTTCTGTCCTATTGTTAAGAAATATCTAGAGGACAAAGGTTTATCACTCAGTGCTCTCCTCATCATGGACAATGCTCCTGCTCACCCATGAGATTTGGAAGAATTGGCTGACGGATTCCCATGACTCTCAGTTGAGTTCCTTCCACCTAATACAACTTGTCTACTTCAGCCTATGGACCAGCAGGTTATAGCTAACTTTAAGAAGCTACATACCAAGAAACTGTTCCTGAAGTGCTTCCAGGTGGTCTCAGATACAGACCTAACCCGTAAACAATTCTGGAAGGAACATTACAACACCCTTTCCTGTGTGGAGTTAATGGAGAAATCCTAGACGAATGTCCCTCTAAGGACACTGAGACCTCCCTGGAAGAAAGTCTGGCCTAAAATTAAACAGGAGAGAAATTTTGAAGGCTGTGTAGAGGAGCCTGAGCATTCAATTTACCCCATGGTTGATGACATTTTCACTATAGCAGGGTCCATATACTTGCAGGTAGACAGTGGCAATGTTGAGGAACGGTGGAGAAACACTAGAGGAATTGTCTATAGAGGAACTTCAACAACTTCTGGCTGAGCAACAGAGAATGGCAACTGAGAAGCTTTGTGAAGAGGATGGAAAGTATGAACAATCAGTGCAGCCAGGTTCTTCTTCCAAAATAAAGGAAACCCTGAAAAAATGGGCAAAGCTACAAACAGTATAGAAACCTTCCCGGACAGAGACAATGTCATATCGTGCAACAGAATAGGTTAAAGAAAAGACAGAAATTGACAATCTTAGACCAGATTTTAGTTCTGAAAAGACTGAGACCTAGTGAGCCAGAAGCAGGGCCTAGTGGGCTACAGACTCTCTCAAGGAGAGAAAGGACAACAGAAATCCAGATTCCTGATGTTTCTGTGGAAGGAGACTCTCCTTCCAAACAACAATCACCTTCCATTTCACCCTCCCTTCCTGCAAGCCAAAGATGTCAGCTTGAATGATGAGTACAGTACAAAATTGTTGTTTCTAATAAACTAGGCACATTTTCTAACTTTTTGGAGAATATACTAGGGAAATTATTGGTGTTTATGGTAAATTACACATATTATACAACCCCTTTTCTCAAGAAAATCCTCCTTTGAGAGATTTGGAATCCATTATGGGTGTTTCCATTATTTCTTATGGAAAATATAGTCTTGACTTACAACCAATTTGAGTTATAACCAGCCCTCATGAACAAATTGAGTTCGTAAATCAAGGGTCCACTGTATTCTCAATAGATCAGATTTTGGCATGAAGTTTATGTTGTATTTCATATCCAATGAGTGTTAATGAAAATAGCTTAGTTGAGTGCAATTTTTCAAATATAATCTGGTCTTCAGTATAGTACAATATAGCATGATCTTCATATTTTATCATATGTTATTTTCCGCAGTAAATGTTCAAACAGTTTTTAAATAAACCAAAATTCTAACGTTTCCTCTGAAGCTCTTTTTTAAACTGAGCATTTTATCGGACAGTAAAAGATCAGACTCAGTTAGGTACTATTATGTCTTTAATATCTCTCTTTAACAGTTAGCCTATAAGGGGAGAATTCCAAATTACAGCTATAAGCATTAACATAGAAAAAGACAAGGCCAGAGATGAAGTCATAAGGGGTTGTTGAGGCTCAGAGAATTAGAAATTATAGATCCTGAATCTAAAAATTAAGATCATGTTGTAAGTTTAAGCATATTGGGGTAAATGTTGATCTGACTCACTATAGGTTTTTTGTTAATGTATTATGTTTGGGCAGATCTCTTCATTGGTGGTCAGCTGCCTTAACTCAATGAGCAATTTAAACATTACCTTTAGAAAAATTTCCTTCTCAGATAGTTATCTACTCATAACTAGATAGATCCTACCCTCAGTAATATATACCCATGGACAATTTTTAAAGATTAGATTTGATAAAATGATATAGCTTTGTTGGGTTCTGATGTCTATTTGGCAAGGCAGAATAGCAGAGAATTTCAGAGAAAGGGTTCTGAAGCCAGTTTGCATGGATTGTCATTTACTAGCTGTGTGACCTGGTGCAAGTTACATAGCTTTCTGTGCCTCCATTTCCTTGTAGTAAAATGGGAATGAAAAGGTACCTAAATAAATTAATTCAGAAAATTTCAGACACATTGTGTTGTATAGTGCTTTGATGCTAAAACAAAGTATTTTGACATAAATTATGGCATTTAAACTATGGGAGCCAGGTAGGGAAGATGCGTTTTTCCTGAAGTTACATGTGATGAATTGAGAATTGGAGACATTTAGATGAAGACCAATTGTGAATGTCTTTTCAAGTCTACTAAACAGTATAGCAAAGACGAAACTCATCTTTGGACTCTTAATTCAGGGCTATTGATGCTACACTGTACCACCTCCCTTCATGTCTAAGTTATTCGTTAAATAAATGTTCAACCAATGCTAAACCCTGAATTTGGCCTGCTCATCGGGTTATATCTTAAAACAGTTGCAAAGCAATAGAGATGATCCAAAGAAGAGCATCAAAAAATGTTTAAAGCTTTAGAAAATGGGGCCTATGAGGAAAGGCTGAATTAGTTAGGATTGTTTATCCTAGAGAAACAGAGCCAAGAGACAGTTTAATCACCATCCTCAAGTACAAAGAGTTATCATAAAGAAGTTACTGACGAACTGTTCTGTATGTCTAAGGACAGTACCAGAGAAAATAAGGTTAACTGGACTAGAGAAATAGCACTAGAATAGACTCACTGTAAAGGGGAAAGGAAACTGGAAGAAAGGGAAATCTTACCAATTCAGGCTCTATGCAGGTGAGGCCATACTGGACTAGTGAAAAGTCAGATCTCGAAGAACTTTCAGATTGTTTCAAGAGTATACAAAAATTCCAGGTTAATTCTGTGTGTTGACAAGTAAAGATCCTTGCAAAATGTTTACTTCAGTGAATAGATAAAGAAGCTGTCATTGAAGAATTGGCATAGGAACCTTCAGAGATATAAAAATCTGTGAACGCTCAAGTCCCTTTCACAAAACTGTAGAGTTCGCCTACAACCTATGAACATGTTTCTTATAGTTTAAATCATTCCTGGATGAGTTATAATATCTAATGCAATGCAAATGCTATATATATATAGTTATTATAGTGTATGTTTAGGGAACAGTGACAAAACAGTCTGCATGTGTTTCTCAGATGCAACTTTTAAAATGCTTTTAATCTCTAGTTAATTGAATCCATGGATGTAGAACTAGAACATACAGAGGACCAATTTTCTAATTTTGTCTAGCCATTACATATCCAAAAGATTGCCTCCTTAAAGAGACTTATGTGTATGTGTGCATGTATATAATGAATTTTTATGTTAGACCTAGTAAGATATGTGGAATAGAAGTATTATCTCCATTTTAGAGATGGAAAATTGAGACTTTATGTATGGTTAATGAGTTCATACAGCTAATGTATGGTGAAGCTGGTGTTTGAACCCAGGGACTCTGGCAGGTTAATCATTGCACTAATCAGCTTTGCATTTGACAGTTTTTTAATTGGAGTTGATTCAACCAGAAATTATAAGATATAAGCATCCTGACGAGGCCTGGAGCAGCTTTGTTTGCACAACAACATTTCACAGATATTTCTTCCACTTAACGAGGAGCTATGGCTCCATTAATGTGCAGAATTGAAATATGCCCCTTAAGCCTACCATTTTGTGAAGAGCTCATTTGTGATGAAAGGTTTCTTTTTTACTTTTGGTGCCAAAACAATTTGACAATGGAAATGGACCCCGTAAGAATAGGACTAAATTGTGAGGGCAGACTTGCTCTGAGTGATCTGTATGACAATTAGGTTGTTCTTCTTTGTGTTTTTCTCTTCAGTTTAGGAAGCACAAACTCCAGTGTTTTATCAAAAACTTCCCCGGGTTTGTCGATTTCCTCTTTCCCTTGCTAGGGAATAAACTGAATGTAACTGGTAATGTCTAGCAGGTACAGCTCCCATTTACCCCATTAGCCCCCCAAAACCAAGTATAAAATAAAATTGGCCATGGAGGAGCAGAAATGTTGATGGGATAAGCATTTTGGGTGAGTGCTTATCTTTTCTCAATTTCTTCCTCCCATCTAGTATCACCTTTAGACCCTAATGAGAGGGGATGACACTTTGAGGTCACTTTTTCAGAGGGCTTCTCTAACCGCAAACACTGAAACACAAAGACTTTCTCTCTTCTTTATCTTAAGACTATGTGAATTTTTTTTTTGAGAGAGAGATCAGTAGTAGAGTGAGCATCCAGGGACACAGATGCCAATCCTAGCACTCCAGGTCAGAGAGCACAGGCATAAGAAGTCTGGCAGAGTGGAAGATGTGGCAGGACAAGGCAGTGAAGGAAAAAATAACAATGCATACTATAGGAAATGGAGGGAAATATGATTAATTTTGCTTAAATCTGGCAGCCTCAAAAAACAGAGGGTTTAGGCAGTTAAGTTCCTCCAAATAACTGCATTTCTTTTATTAGTGCTATTTAAATGATGTAGTGTTGGAAGACATAAGGAGTTGCCCAGGAAATGCAAGTCATAAGAGTGAGAATTAGGTAAGAGGAACTTACTGGCTTCTTGGAAAACTTGATAGATGTACACACTGATCTTCTTTCATAGTTTAGTATATCTTACTAGGTTGTTCCTTTTCTTTCCCCAACTCCAATTATTCCAGGTTTCTCTGTATAAATCGGCTGCCTCATTCATCTTTTTCAAGGACCCTTATTGTTACCTAACCAATCACAATATCCAATGATCTCTATTATTTAACCTAAAGATATAATGATTTGATGCTATTACTTAACATTATTACTAAAATATTGTGATCAAAAATTATCATATTTAATTTTTTTAAATTATTACAATAGAGGACAATCAGCATCATATTACTCCCTCTCACTTCAAACACACATGTACCATTTTTCTTTCCATTGATTGAAGAAGTTCTGGAAGCTGTTTTTCATGACTGCCTTTACTTGTGCTTTTGTGGTTTCCTTAATATCCTGAATGAATTCAACACATTTACCTTGAAATAGCATTGTACCAGATCCAGTGAGGAAGGTGAATGAAAACACTCTACAATGCTTTTACGAGCTTTTCTTTCTGTTGGATGACACTTGTTGGCGGCATTCAAGTATTTTTGATCACACTTCTTAAAGACTTGATACAGGGCTTCCAAAACTGCTTCATAAAGGGGCCAAAATGATGGGATAAGTGTATTTAAAGCATGGGAGAGTATTTTGAAGGGGATTAATGGCAGTAGGTCTTTTACTGTAATAACAATTTTTCTTTAACATTAACCATATATTTTGATCATCACTTGTGTCTGCCTAAATATTTTGAAGTAAACATATATCTCAGAACTACAGAACCATATCACCAATGCAATACCTGTGGTCGTATTTCTTAAAGATGGTCAGTATAAACATGCCTTCTCTAAAGTCCAATCTAATGTCCTCCTGGCACTAAGCGAGTGGAGCTCTGTATTTGCACTGAAAACATTTAACATTTTAAGAGACTGGGATGTTCACAGCAACCATAAACCCATCTCTAAAATTCAAAGATATGTATCCTAAGAGTTAGAAGCAGACATCAGTGTTCTATATTTAGGTATTTTATCTTTGGTTTATTGAAAATAATGACCTTATTCTATGGACATACTTCACACTAGACTGACTAGACTGGCCTTGTGAATATTTAGAAGCAAATCCCCTCTGGGAAAATAAAGAGAAAAAACTCATTCAAAATCATTACTTTGAAATAGCACAACGTTTGTTTATTTCAGATGATAGACGCTTTAGCCTCCAAAAGGAAATGTTCCTATTCACCAAACAGTTCCCTCTTCTCATTTTTAAAAAATGTAATAGCTCATTATTTGTTTAATTGTTTCTTGTGACATTTGGGGATTTTGTTTTAAAATCAACACAAATTCAAATTAACTTTCAAATTCAAATTCAATTTCAAATTCAAATTAACTTGAGAGTTCCCTAGGAGAACTCTTAAGGACTGAGAATGCTTGAGATGACTGGATATACCCTGGGGTTTTATAAAGTAGAAATGGAAGACTCAAGGCAGGAGAACTGAATTCTAGCTCCAAGATATATGATTTCCAGAAGTCAATTTCTCTGCATCATCTCCATTTCATACACCCAGAATGAACGTGTAGAATACAATGGTCCCTTCCAGTTCCAACAGACTGATTCCCAAAGCTATGTAAAACAAGGTAGAAAATACAATTCAAGAAATATTGATTGAGTGGCTGCGGTAGAGTTTGTGCTTAGCATGTATGAGACAAAAGGTTTAATCCCCATCATAGGAAGGAAGGGAGGAAGGGAGAAAAAAAGGAAGGGATGCATGAAGGAAGGGAGGGAGAGGGAAAAAATACAAAGACAAAAGAAAAAGAAAGAAAGAAAGAAAGAAAGAAAGAAAGAAAGAAAGAAAGAAAGAAAGAATACTGACCCATTTTGTTGTAACCAGTGCTAGCAGGATATGGTAGGGGGAAAATAACGTTTTCCCTACCAAAGAAGCTTACAGTGTAGTAGGAGTATAAAGCTACACAATAATTCTGGAAGGCAGAATATGATAAATATCTAAAAGTGTGTGATTTAAGTTTTCTGTTTTCTTAGATTGCCAAACTAGTGACCAACATTAAATGTATTTCTGCTGACTAAGACTCTTAAAAAGCTCGACATCAGTGAGCTTTGCTGACATTTGGGGACAAAAATGATGAAGAGATTGAGATAATGTGCCTTAAGGCCAGGATACAGTCAAGAAGTTTATCATTTACTTCTATCCTTGGAACGTGGCATATGAAATGTCCCCACTAATAGACATTTCTGGTTGTTCAAAGTTTGGAAAATGCCTACAGAAAATTCCTATTAAGAGCTTCTAGTAGTTGGAGTCTGATTAACTGAAATGTATTTGTTTATCATAGGGCTAATCTACATTCCTAATTATATCCCCATCCATTATCATACTCCTGCTTAGACGCCCTTTGCATACAGCAATGTAAAATGGACTAAGTAAAAAAAAATTTTAGATCAAAGTCTTCTCCCCCCTCCCCTAACATGAAAACTTTAGGACTAATGGTGATACTTTATTCCAAAATTATAAAGATATGAATTGATTCAAGTAGAAGAATAAAACTGATATAAATATTTTCTTTTGCTTCAAATTAATCATATCACTTAAATCAAGTGGGATCTCAGAGATCATCTCTTTAAAAACAGGAAGAAACACATTAACGTAATACAGCTATTTTGTCCCTCCCTGAACAATGTGTATATTTTCATTTGGCATGAAAGTAAAACATCCTGATATGCCTTGCTTTGTATGGCTTCCATGGTAAACACCTCTGTTCAGCCTTTGCATGCACTGAGAGGTTAGCAAAGTCCTATGGGTTAGGATTACTGGGTTATAAATATTGAAATGATTTTTAAAATCTTTACCAGCTTTATAAGAAAGTTTTCCAAGATTAGAAGCAACAAAAACATAGCAATTAAGTTTCTCATATAGCTGTATGACTGGAAAAGATGCTGTAACAAACAGTTTTGTAAGGGTTACAAGAACCACAGTTTAGAACAGCAGCACAAAAACGAGTTACTGTTCAAGCTTGCGCTTACCCATAGTATAAAATAAGTTAGAACTCTGACTCCCCTACAGAAATGCACCAAACAAAAGCAAAATAAGAGCAGTAAAAAAAATGAAATGTTTGGCTCAACTTCTTTACCAGACTAACACTGAAGAGTAAAGGCCATTTAAAAACTCAGGGGAAGATCTGGACTTTGCTGGGACTAAATGTGGGGACCAGCCCTGGATCATTCTAATGATGTTATCAACCAACCACTTGGCCCTTCCAGTCAAACTAATCCCATTCCTGTTAGGACAACTTTTTTTTTTAGTCTGGATTTGGTAGCTCTTTTCTCAAAGATCATGAGAGATTGACAAGTGAGGAACACCATTGAAGGAACTGGGGATTTGAAATTGGTGATAATTAGTGACATGTCACTAGCGGTGGAACTAAAGTAGATTAGTAACGAGACAACACTATTCTATGTTGAACCTATTTTGCAATATATATACTATATATAATTTTAAAATATATTATTTTTAAAGATAGATACTCAATAGCCTCCCACATACCATCAAATTCTATCCTGAAAAATAATAGCAATGACCATGTATCTTATGAAAGAATCCACTCTACACCAAAGACAGGAATCTGCATAAATTGTTTTCCAGATTCACTGTATAACTTTGTGTAGTCAGATCTTAGAAATTTCAGCTGCAAAAGACAAAAATCATCCCCTGAATTACTAGGATGACATTAGGATGAATCAGAAAATTTTTCCAAAGCATTCTAAGTCCCTCAGAGAGAGCAAATCTACAAATACAAGGCATTATAATTAAAGTTACTGCACCTCACTTGTTTAGGAGGAAAAACTTAATGAGGAAAAGAATATGTGGTTACCAGGACTGAGAATCTGAAAAGCATTTGAACTCCTTCTAGAATCTGTGGCAGGTATCAAGAAAGGAAAACGGACTAGGCAGAGTCAAAGAAAGGTTCAGTGAAGCACCTTCACCTACCCTGTGGCAGTGGCCAGGAATGTTCCTAGCATACTAGATGTCTTCCTGTTTGTCGTTGACAGTATGATACCCATTTACCATGATCATCATAAAGGCTTAGATTTACTAGTGCCACCAAATGAGTGGGAAATGCCTTGATTTGATTGTGGTTTTGTTAGCAAACAGGTTTTGGTTACCATAATCAGATCAAATAGTCTTAAAAGGGGTGAAGGGTAATTTATTAAGTGATTTAACTTCAGTTGTTTCCCTGCCTTTGGTTCTCTACATAGTACAAATTCTGACTGGTATACGTGGCATACCTGGATTGTTCCTGAGACATGGAGCAGGAAGAGAGAGAGGTCCCTTTCAGAGTTCAGCATTGGCAGAAAATGTGCCTGTCAATTTTAAGAATGGACACATAGAAAAAGAAACCCAGATGAGCTGATGTGCAAATCAGAACTTGGAGATGATGCTAGCACACACATACTCTTTCAAAGGCAAATAAGAGAAAAGGACCAGAATAGTGTATGACCTCAGCTGTACCAAATCTTGGATTAGAAGATGACATCCAGGGACACTGAACCAATGAAGTAGGCAGTTGAAAAGAGGTACAATAGAAGGTTTTCATAGTGGCCTTGCCATAACTGCTGTCTCTTCAACAACTCTGAGAGTCCTTTGCACTTCTCTTGACCTGCTTCACACTATTGCTTGTATTTAAGTTGAAAACCTCCTAATCAATGAATTGCTCCTCCTCCCTCTTCCCTGACCAATATAAAATCAATTGTTGCTTGGCAGAATGCTTTGTTGCCGTTTCCTCAAAGGCACAAAGGGAAGAAACACATATTACTTTTGTACACATTAACTTAATTTCAGTTTCACTCACTCAAGCACATCACAATCCTTAAAACTCTGTCCTGAACCCCTCCATCTTGTGTCCATGGCAACCACCACCAAGCCACTCAGAGAGAACTGCAAAGAGTGGCAGGAAAGCACACTTCCCAATAGAGCCATTATCTCCTCTGTATTAGCCCCGTCTGTAACAGGTTGCAGCAGGCCCGTCCATGAATCCTCAGGTATTCTCTTTCATCAGAAAGGAGGAATGCTATTGTGTCTGCACAGTGAATGAGAGCAAGGTGTGGCTACTTCTCCCCACCAACCTGTTAAAGATAAAGTACTCGTGCTCATTATTAGAACCAACAATGACAGCTGTGGTTTAAGAAAACTTCCCAAGGATATGCTTCCTCAGTGACTCTGTCAACTACAGCCTGCACCACATTACTCTGTTTGCTAAACAATATTCAGTGATGATACACATGACATCTTATATACTTTCTTTTATGGTCCTTACTACTCAGTGACATGCAACTTATACCCTTAACTTTCTTAACTAGTGTCAAGAAGCATGCATGACAATCTTGTGCTACTTTACTAAAAAAGAAAAGGCATAGTATTACTAATGATTCCGACACTGAAGTATTTGCAAGCCAATAAAAAATGATACGGATTTTCCAAATACAGAGAAAGCTGTTCAGTCTGCAAACTGTCTTCATGAGTTCTATATTGTCTGCTTTTCTTGGAGCTTAGCTGAAAAGTTTGTCAGATGGCAACGAATTTCTTGTTACTGCATTCCAGAGAAAGATAGAACAGGTTCTTGGGAATGGTTCTGCCTACCACCTCATTACAACAAAAACCAACATAGCTCACAGAGACTCTGCGTAAAAAGGATCAGCTGAGACCCAGTTTTTTTTGTGGTAACTGAAAAATACTCCTTACTCAAGTTTCCTCCTCATAGAATCTACATAAACAGGAGTAAATGTGAAGTGGGAGAATGAAACAAATGGCTTTATCTTATTAACGTCATGAGAAAAAGTAGCAGAAGGCCATTATGCATAATCTTTACCAGAAGATCTGCTGAAATGTAAGGAGAAGATTTCAAGCTGCCCTTGAAAACAAGACAGCATTACTATTCATGCTTCCCAGATAATACTTTGTCATAAGCTTAAAGAAGAAGTGAAGAATAAGTAAGGCATGGTTTCAGCCCTCAAGGAGCTGAGCATTCTGTAGGGAAGCATCCCAATAAATACACAGTCATGATCTAGTGTGGTAATGAAACAGATATCATAATACAAACCAAGTCCGCTGTCTCACAAAGTAAAAAAAAATGAAATTGCAGACAGCAAGGAGGTTAAAGGAGAAGTCTATAATGGAAAAATAAGAAGAAACATTGCTCCTGGTAGATGTGCACAATGGGTCCTAGAAAGTGAATTACCACATAACCTCTTAGGCCAGAGCTTTTTATGGACAAGCAGAGCACAGGGCCTGCTCAATTATTTAGTGACCACTTGTCACAAGTAGCTCTTTGGGTTTAAAATGGCATGCTGGAACTCATGTTCTTTAAACTAGTTACTCAACATGCAGAGTTTAAAGGAAACCAGTTATTCTGCATTTTTAAATTCCTCAAACCTCAGGAACTTAATTGCGAATGTCTATAACTCTCTTAGTGGGGAGGGGTTACATTGCCCCCAATGCCTGAAGGCCTCATTGGTCAAAATCCTAGATTTATTGCCTATTCTTATTTTAGTTTTTGTCAATGTGTCTCTTTACGCTATTCTAGCTCAGTTCCTTTCCCTGAGATAGAATGAGCTCAGTAACTATACTGCCTTTCCCAGTAAGTGCAGTGACAAAGGGGTGCATGGATCTTAACAGAGGTGCAGAAGAAACATG
The DNA here is from genome assembly GCA_004027295.1 of Dolichotis patagonum. Taxonomy (NCBI): domain Eukaryota; kingdom Metazoa; phylum Chordata; class Mammalia; order Rodentia; family Caviidae; genus Dolichotis; species Dolichotis patagonum. The sequence continues at coordinate 21,018 of PVJX010012714.1, read as the reverse complement.
CTTAAGCTAACTCATCCTAATTCAGAGATGGGGGGGCAGGACTGAGACTTCCAGGATCCACTGATATTTATCCAGCTTGGAGGAAGAGTGTGGAAATTTACATTTGCCTAGCTTCGACAATCTCCAGCATCAAGTGAAAAATTGAGACTGATTCAGATGTCATAAAACAGAACACAATTCAGCCTTTTATCATGGCCTTTGCATCCTCAAGAAACACACTTCCTTCACCAGCCAATGTAGTAAAATGGTGTCTGAAATGAGAAAATTCTGCTTAAGTGTTCACCTATTCCTTTATTTTTATAATGAGACGACTAAGGCTGTAAGAATGGGATAGGCATACATAATGCCCACAGCTAGTGAGTGAATGAGCAAGGACCTAAACCCAGACCTGACTCCAATGCCCACACCACCTATGCCACTACATGGACTAAACACACATGTATGTGCAGGTTGCCCTGAATAGGCCACCAGCCTTCTCAGCCCCGTACTTCCCATCCAAATTCATGGGACTAGAATTTCAACTGATTTCAGATGAAAGATCTGTTCAGATCTGTTCAGATGAAAAGATACCACACAAGCAGTAAAGCATTTGAAATGAATACCAAGTCTGATCCTTCCACCATTTTTGGAATCCTTTCCTTTGCATTCTCTTGTGCACCCTGCCATGAATGGGTATTTCCCAGTGATGAATGGAAATGTGGATTGAGAGCTTTTTGCTTGTTTATTCATTGTGACGTCAAGTTCTTTTCAGCAAGGGATGCAGCCTTTAGATAGCAACACCATTCTAAGAAATATAACTCCCATTATTTGTATATCTCATCTAATAAGGTAGAATGTGGATTGTAATTTAAAAGTAAGTTCCATTAGTGAGTTTTAGTTAGGGTTGAAGGATAAATAGTTGTGATTATTGTTGGTAGGCAAAGGTATAAATGTCTGTTTTACATGTTTATATTCCATCAAGGAGGGCTCATTTGGGCATCAGAATACAATTCTGTTTTTAAAATATAGAATAGAGAAAGAAAACCAGTTTTCAAATGTTGTCATTTTGTGCATCCCCAAATGATTAATTCTTCGTTTTCCAGAAGTTATTATTTTTTTCTCCTTATTTTCCTATTCTACAACTTCTTTGCTACTACTTTTTGGTTTCCAGGATTTGGGGAGATATGGGCAAGTAGAACATATCTGAATACTAAAAGGCAAACCAAGCATTGATGTAAAAATTAAGTGAAGATAAAATCCTACTGTGACCTACTCTTTCTTCATGTTAACACAGTCCAGTGCCAGCACATAATTTCGTGAAAAAGATTTATATTGACATGAATGAGAAGGATCTGGTTTCATAATAAAAAGTGCTAAATCCTGTGCTCTCTAATGTTTTCCCAAAGATTCCAAAACCAAAATAATTTTCATTCCTATGGCTGAACCTCCTAAGAAATTAGAATGTCACACACTACCACAAAGAAATGGTGCTGAATATTGTCTGCCTGCCCCGATCCTCTCACATTTTGAGAAGCATAATTAAGAAGGTGCCTAGTTTATGGAAGTTTTAAGGAAAAAAATTGAAAAGGCCATACACAGTAGAATCAAAAACCCTTGATTAGAAAGCTTTCCCATAAAGCAAAAATGAATATTACCTTATAGAACTTTCCATATTTTTTCAAAGCTTTTTCACAAAATATTTCCTTTGTCTTTCTAAGGTGGGTACCACTAATAGTATTTTTTCCCATTACATAGATGAGGAACATATGTAAAGAGTTTAACTAACTTGCCTAAGAGCACATGCTTAACACTGTTGAATTCTACTCCTAATTGTCTAAAGATCTAGATACATTTTATGTACCACATGGAAAAGGATGGATTTGGAAATGCAGCAAATGAACTGTTACACACATTAACCATGTGTTGCCCCAGTCAGCTTCCCTGCTTTCCAAAGGTATGGCTAATAACATTTACTTGCATTCCTCTTTCCCCCTTTCCCACTCTGTTTCCTGAAAGAACAATTAAGATCCATCTGGGATTAATTATAGCAATTCTTGAATTTGAACTTGCAGCCATTACCCAATTGAGGTCACTTATTTTAAATTAACTTGCCTGGTCAGAACATAGGTTTGGTTATCTTCAGAGCCCAGAGCAGAGAGGTGCCAGCTCACTCAGACTTTTAATTAACTACCTAAATAACCTGTACTGTGACAAGCTGCCTCTGATTTTATGAAATCATTCATTTGCATTCAGACAAGGATCAAAATACATTGTCAGAACTTCAGGGACTGAGTCCTGGAAATCTTACGGTCTCTATTAAGACTGCGAGCCACTTCCCTTTGGTTCCCTCTAATTATTTTTCCATGCTTTGTTCTGATTATCCAACATTCATCACAAGTGCAGCTTGTGATTAAACAATTACAACTCATGTTATACGCTGATAGAGAATTGAAAACTGGAGCCCAAATCACATGAACCAAGCACAACACTTTGTCAAATAATCAGGGGAAGCCAAAAGGAGATTCAGAGGATGCCTTGTGACAAAGGAGACTTTCCAAAGATGCAGGGCACAACTGGTCCCCATTTGGATAATAATACATAATAACAGTAGGTACTATGTCATTGATGAATTGAATTCATGGTGGGATCTGATCATCCCACAGTAATGATAGTTATCATTTATTATCATTATTGTTGTTATTATTATTATTAGTGCTAACACTTAGTGACTGGGCTTTTGAGTCAGTCAAACCTGATTTTGGCATCAGGCTCCTTCACTTTCCGCCCGTGAAGCCTGAAGCAAATTACCAGTCATCTCTGTGCTTCAATTACTTAATGTGGCAGATAAAATTAATAATACAGCTTATACCATAAAGGGTGGTATTGAAGCTTCAGTGAAATCAAGTATGTTTTAAAAATCATTTATCACAGTGCCTTGTACACAAGTACTAGATAAATTTTCCTTTATGTTTGTATCTGTTATATCCCAACACCAGGCCTTTGTCTGTGGCATCTTCCCACAAGTAACCCTCTTTCTGTCCCCCTACCAGTAACAGTTCACTCTCAGTTAACTCTTGTCTAAAAATCGTTTCTTCTTCTCTAGAGAAAACCCTTCCATAGTTCTGTCTCCTACATCTGAATGTATTCAGTGCCCAACACTTCAGTACAATTTCTTTACATTTTATATTATTATAGAAGGTACCATCAACTGCAGTTTCATAAGAAAGCTAAACTTTCCTCCAGTACGTACTATTTTTTAAAATCACCACGTTAAAAATATTTATCAAGCCTTTCTTCAGTGCCACCCACGGGAGCTGTAGGCTGTGAGGTACACAAAATAAGCACAAACATCAAGAAACAGAGGGGAAAGAAAAGAAGTGATGATTAAATTCCCTTATATCATAGGTCCTTGGCTATGAATTTTAAATTCATTTCCTCCTTCAGGCCTTACAGATAAGCTTAAAAGTATGTGTCATACAGACCTCTGTTTTACAGATGTGGGAATTGAGGTTGGAGAGGTAAAATGACTTCTCCAAGGTCACTTCAGCTACGAAGGGAAAGGACTGATCTGTCTTACCCCAGAGCCCACTGTCATTGTGCTTTATTTCATGCCTTATCATTTGCTTTGGCTTTATCAGTTACAGTGATGTGTGCCAAGGCAACATGTAAGCTTTAAAGTGCTACATATATGACATAAAGATAACTGTAGTACAGCGAATACTGTTGATTGATCACCGTGTGCCCTCAGCATTAGTCTTTCCTATACAGGCTAATGGTGTCCTATTGTAAGCCTCTGCTGTTCCCCACAGGCCTTCTCTTATACTGAGAGTGAGATAAGGCAGAAATACTAGGGAGGAAAAAATTACTGCTGACAGCAGCTACGGGCCAGTGCTGAATGGAAATTGAGTCCATTTTTGTGACTTTTCAGTGGATATGTCTCCCACTACTTTCAGAGGCAAATCTATTCATAATACACCTGTGTTGGCTCCCTTCCCCTCCCTCAACTTTCTCACTCCCCTACCAGTGCTTTCTGAAATCATCTCCAATTATACTACAAGGCATCAATGTTTTGTGTCAGGAACTGCCTTTGGGAGAGTCCTGCTTAAAACAAAAATCTTCCAGAAATTCCTCCTTTGGCTTCTTTCCCAGCAGTCTGAATGTGTGCCCTAATGCTGCCCCCCAGCTGCTCCAGGATTCTTAGGGAATCTCCCCAGAGACCACCATTTATGCTTAATGTGTCTCTAACTCTTTTTATGTAGAGCCCATCATTGAGGGTCCTGCTTTTAGATTTTCAAAGTACATATATAGTGAGATGCAAAGGTGGTTCTTAAATTCCAGTTTATTTCACAAAACTTTAAAATAAGATACTAAAATGTAGACTCTCTGGCCCTAACCCAGACTTGTGAGTCAGACTCTGGAGAGAATCTCAGATGCCTGCATTTTCACAGATTCCCCAGATAATCCATATAGCATGCACTTTGAGAAATACTGTCCTAAAATATTATTGTACCCTGGTCCTCCAGGGAATGTAGATTGTGTTCCTTAGTGTTCTCTCTACCTCTGAGGCCTCTGTGGATTCAAGTAAGAAAGCTTGGAAAACTGTGCCTCCCTATTCCAGAAATAGAATGTGCACAAAGCCAAGGGCCAATTGTCGTCAGAGTAGGGCAGCCTAAGTCATGGCAGCAGTGTTCCACAGTGCAAAGGAGACATCCATCTTCCTGACACTGCCAAATTCCTGCTCTCACCTCTCTCACTATCCACCTTCAGACCCTGATCTCTGCTATGGTAAAAAATTTAAAATTAAAATTTAAAAAAAGATTATACCTGCCCAGTCAGATTATGGTCTGTGCTCCTTTGTCTCTAGATTAGAACCTTCCCTTCACAACACACACGCACGTCTTCCAAACTGTGAATGCGGTGTGATTTGAATTTAGTTTTGATCAGTGCTAGGGCCAGAATGAGCCAATATTGGTTACTTTGTTGTTGGTTTATCCCCCCAAATCTGGTCATTTTGCATCCTCAACTCAAATACCCAAATTTCAAGTGCAAACCTCACCTCTTTCTCGTGACCTCCAACTCAGTGAAGTACTGTCCTAACCAGTGGCCTTAATACTCCTCTGCAGCCCAGGGCTGATGCCTCTCCATTTCCCTCACCGCATAGCAACAAGAAATCTCTCTTTTGGGAGTGAGGACACGACATCAGGGAAGCTTTATGGAGGGGACTGCATATGATCTAGAATTCGAAGGGTAAATATGATTTCTGTGGAGAGCAGAAATGTAGGGGGTCATTGCAGTGAAGAAACAAGGAAAGAGAACAGAAAGTTTGCTTTAACTGCCCAAAGTTAGAGACAAAATAGAGACTTTATCCCAGCCACCCTAGATTGTACTCTTGACATCCACACTCTACTGTCTCTTGACACCCATACTGTACTGCAACTATTATGTTCCCTATTTCACAGAAGGAAACGTGAAGCTGATCTCTTAAGTACCTTGCCTAAGGTTACAAAGCTTATCACTGGCAAATCTCATTCTATTTACTATCTAGCTATTTATAAACCCTCTCTTTAAACTGAGCTTCTTCTACCAGCTACATCAGTCACAGTTCCTCATCAAGTCAGCCCCGGCTACGATCATGCCAAATGCATAGGGTTGCTCCAAATAAAAATCTCTCTACTAGTGTATAAGCACTGTAAAACAGCAAGACTCCTGAAACCAAGAGAAATAGACCTCTGAAATACATCTCTCTTCATTGTCAAAATAACATTCCATTTAAGTTACCTGTTTGTCAGGTCTCCACTCACAACACCACATAAAACCATTTTTTAGATCGTTGGTTGGAAACAAAGTACTTTCTATCTATAGCAGGTTATGAGTTAATCATTGTCTCCTTAGTTGTACTTTGTACATATTTCTGTTCTCATATTTCTCCTACAGGGTTATAATTGTCTACTAACGTGACTGTCTTTCCTATATGAGATTCTCTAAGATAGGAACCAGGTTTTTATGACCTCTCTCCCCAGGACCCAGCCTCAGAATTGGCACAGAAAGAGCATTGAACAAATATTCATTAACAGAAGAAAAGAATTATATGTGATTAATAGAAGCAGTCCTTCAATCCATGAGGGACTTCACATTGTGAGTCCAGTGATATGTTGGAAAACTGTCTCTTGGCAAAAGAAAAAACAAAGGCTTGGTTTTTAGTATTGGCTGATTACTGTGACGTTAATACTCCCACCATTGCTGATATCAAGCTACCAATGGCTTAGTAACTGGCTTGCATACATCTTAAATATTTAAAAATTGACTTTCAGTCACTTCTCCATGCCCTTTGTTGGTCTAAAAGTCAACAATTCTGCTTGGAGTGCTCAAACTGGTTGCACGTCACTCCATGTGATCACAAAGTTATGTGAGCTGGCAAAGAGGGGAAAATAATGCCAAGTCTGAATAGCAAGAGCAAAGGACTAAACCAAATATTTGTGAATTAGAATTCTATGCTTTGTAGCTGTAACCTTAGCCTCAGTCATTTATCATCCATTTGCAAACTGAAATTCACTTTCAGTATATTAAATGACATGGCTCCTACAAGAGAAAGAAATTTACCAAGTAAGAATTTTCCTGAAAATCAGTCCCTTCCACAAAAGCCACATTGTGTTTTCCAGAGATACTTACTTTAATTTAAAAATATGTATATGATCTCTTACTTCAGCAATCAAAAAGTCTCACAGATTTGGTTGTCAAATGCAGGAAACACTGCACAAATATAAAGTGTATTCATCATGTAGGTTTCATAAGAGAGCTCAACAAAAGAGCATCCCAACCTCCATATCCTTATGTGTCTCTCTCTTTCCTCCCTGCTTGGAGGTACCGTCATTCAGCACTGGAACTAGTCTCTAATATTCAGCCTTATCATTCATGCTTCAATTTTACACATAATAATGAAACCAAGAAATAAACGGCAGGACTTTAATCCAAAACCATCTAGCTTAAAGGTTCATGTGCTTTGCAGTAATGAACAATGTTCATCTTCTTTAATAAATACCTGTATGTTTGAAAATTCAAGGGTGACTCAGATCACATCGATAAAGAATTTTAGGTTGAGTACATTGAAATGTGCCTATAATCACAGGACCCTATGAGCATGAAGTAAGTGAATTGCAAGTTCAAGTTCAGCCTGGGCAATTTACCAACTTAATGAGACCCTGTTTTGAATAATAGTTTTTTAAAAATTTTATTCGGGAGGTAGTAAAAATACAACAGAACAAGACAGAACAAAGACAATCGAGACAATGCAGTGAAATAGGTACAGAACTTCACAGCACGACACTGGGATATTAGTAATAGATACTATAGTATATCTCGTTATCTTCACAATAGTTGTCTAGTCAATTAGGTATAGTGAAATCAAACCAAAAACAGAACATTATAAAACCATTTGAAAGAGAATATTGATTAGAGCAAACCAATTAATCATAACAAAACAAAACAGTGAAAATAACCTTTTCCTTCAAACAGAAGATAGAAGGAAATCCCCCATCCTCCAAAGACATTTGGAGATTTCGGTCCCCAGAGTTGCTCAAGAGTGCGTGGGGTGGGGTGGGGCGGGGTTTGATTCTCAGCCCACGCACCAGTAGGCTCATCTTAGGCAGTCCCCTAAGTTCCACCATGGCCGGTTCTCGGGAGCCGCTGGTTCTCCTCCTGGCCTGCACGCCAGAGGCACTTACCAAGAGGGTGGGCAAACTGCCTTTTTGTGCAGCCCCCTAAGTTCACCATGGTCGATTCTCGGGAGCCGCTGGTTCTCCTGGCCCGCGTGAGAGGCACTTACCATGAGGTCGGGCATATTGCCTTCTTGTGCAGCTACCTATGAATAATACTTTTTAAAAGGCTTGCGATGTAGCTCAGTAAAAAGGCCCTGGGCTCAGTGCCTAGTGATGCCAAAAATTTTTAGACCTTTACAAATTTAAACACTGTAAATTGTCATTTACAGCAAGACTCTTCAAAAAACTAAAACTAGAAATTTCATTTGACTTATCCTCCTTCTAAGTATTTTCACAAAAGCATTAAAGACATCATATTGCAGTAACACATTCATGGCTACAGCAGCACAACTCTTTAATAGCTACATTTTGGAAGTCCATCAATGGATTACTGGATGAAGAATGAAATTTATATGCAATGGAGTACTACTCTGCCATAAAGAAGGATAGACAAGTTATTTGTAGAAAATAAATGCATCTTGAGATTCTAATTTTAAGTGAAATAAATCAGTCACGTAAGCTTAAATAGAGCATGATTTATCTTATATGAGAAACTCAATATCTAAATAAACTAAAGAGCAAAATAAATGCTAATAGGACACTGAGAGATCTTTTGCTAAAATGAAGGGGACAAAAAAGATGGAGGGGGAAGGGAAAGGCATGAAAAAATAACTATAATGTGTTACATGCACATACCACAATAAATGTAACTTTTTGTACTGCAAACACATATTAATAAAAATTAAAATTTAAAAACACTGTCATTTTAAATACATTGTCTAAAATAATTTTATCACTACTTTAAGAGTATAGCCAATTCAAAATGCAAAGGCTACAAAAAATCCTATCAAGGACATGCTGAAGAGAAATTAACTTCCTTTTGCTGTATCATTCTAGAATGATCATAATTAAAACCATTCCCCCCATCTACCCATTGAAAAACTGAGCATATTTCCAAATATAAATAGGGTGTTATGAAAGGACATGTAGATGAGGTTCTCCAACGATAGGCAAAATATTGGAAATAGCCAAACACCATTTTATAGGAAGGTGACTGGTAAGAAGGTTTAGATTTTGGGGGTAATTTTTGATTGGCTCCATGAACAAGAACTTTAAGTGATCAAAGCTACAGGGCCTCCTGGGTGGAGTAATATGTGTAAGGTGCCTTAGAAAACAGTTTTGTATATCTCTAAAATATATTATTTGTACTCAATCCCAACCATCGCTTGTTACTTTCCAAACTCTATCAATCATTTTGTTGCCCTATGAAGCCCAAGAACCTAAGCTTAAGAAGTAAATGGAAAATACACTTAAAATATGAACCATAAACTTGGGCAAACCAACTTTTTATCAGGACAGTTGTTTAATCTGCCTTTCCTCCCTAAAAACACAACAGCCTTAAGGCAATATTTCCCATGACTCATATGATACACAAATGGATTTTCATCTGGAGGAATATGTTTTGTTGTTGTACAGCTATATTTGTTTTCTTATTAGTGATTTAATGGCTATTGTCACTTTGGATATGGCTAAATTTAAGTAAAGAAATGAATAACTGTAATGAAAATATGAGGTAAATAATAGTATTATGCTATGTACATGACACAAATTATTAAGTCTATGAAGTGAAATATTGTTGTAAGATTAAAGCAATAAGCTGTACTCACAAAGACCAACATGTATTTAAATGACCTTTTGTCTCTAAGCACAAGACTAATATGCTGTTCCTTTAACTTTCTTGTGGCCACTAACTGCCATATTCGTGCAGGCCCTTTGCTTCTCCTGCAGTTTACTAAATCCCCTACATATTCTGTTCAGTCATGGGAAACGCAATGTTAAAGTCTCAGGAGTGGAACTTCCCAAAAACATGTCCTTTGGTAAAATCTTTGTCCCCTAATCCTCATATGTTAGCATATTATTTAATGCCTTTTGAGTTGCTTTCTCTCTGCATAAGCTTCCCTGTAGACAACATAAACTTGATGAAATTCCTCAGTTATAACTTCATTTGCCTCCTTTGTGCAAAGCTTTAGCCTTTCTTTCTCTGTTTGCCCCCCTCCCGCCCCTACCGCCATTGACCTGACTTTAGCATGGATGACTGGCTCTTCTCTGCCTCACTAATTCAGTACATTCACCCAAAGCAGATGGCTACAATATGAAGCACTGTAATTCACTCATAGGAGAACATATGTGTACATATTGAGATTATTTGAAAATAATTTTAATGCAATTAACTTCTTATAAATATGTACTAAGAATTGAGCAATTCAATAGCTTGGGATCTTCATTCAAGAAAAGAAATGCATGTTATCATATCAAAAGCTTCTTTTAGGAGAAATCTAATGTAAGGCTGATATCTATAATATACCACTCATTCAATGCCTCACAAAGTTAAAATCAGACAGGGTGCCATAAGACAATAGTATCTTTTTCATCCCTCCAACTAAGAGAACAAGAAAGGGACAGGGGACCTTATCTTTGAACATAAGGGTGTGGTCTAATAACGTTTTTAGGGAAAAAAATATCCCTACAGTAAAAGAGGAAATCTTGGTGAATTAAAACCTGCCATTCTCCCCAATCCCAAAAACATTCACAGGGCACTCACGTCAAAGAGAAACAAATTAAGGTGAACATCAAGGCATGTTCTGTACTCAAAGCAAGATGAGTCTTTATACATAGATCCCTTTTTTTTGGCACTGATATAGAAAATCCAAACATGGAGATACTTAGGTCTGCAAATAACCTAATCTGCATACCAGATGGATCTAAGGGGGAAAAAACATACACACTTCTTCACACACATCTTTTTTTTCTGAAATGTGAGCATAGAAAAACAGATGCTTCTGCCTCCCAAAGGATCTGTGGGCCTCTCTCAAGTAGTCTTGTGGAGCAATTTCATTTCAACTTTCTAAAATTATGAAAATGTCTAGATTAAACATTAAATTGAGGAAAGAAGGTCCTCTTACATACAAAATCAAATGAATATTTTATAAATTATTTTTATCTGCTCAGCAATACTCAGCTCCAACTTCACAGGATGAGGAGGGGTCAGGAAGGGAAAGTCTCCCCCAAATGGGTAGATTATAATTCACTGACTTCTTGTACTCATAATTTGATGCTACCTGCATGCCTTGGTGTGTTAGAACATAAGAACTCTTCCTTCTGCAGAGGAAACTGCTGTTTAAGTTTCAGTGAATGATGATAGGGGCATTTTTGGCTTTTATTTCTTTCAGATCCTCTATGTGAAGTTAAAAATAAATTCCCTTAAAACAGTGAATTTTATCTGCATTTCAAATATTACCTCTTATTACATTTATCATATCTGCCCTCACACCAAACTGTCTATCATCTCCAACAAATCTTACAAAGACCAAGTGAATAGCACATGGACTTGCAAACTTGGTATTTTTTTCTTTAAATTTCACAGTCAACTGTAAAAACAGTTTTTAAAATCAAAGTGCTGAAACTAATCCAGAAAGAGCTATTATAATTCTTGTAAAAGCAAAGTTGAATATTATCATGATTACCAAAATCATTAAATAACTGAGGGCACAATTTATGCCTTGTTCAACTATAACAGATGGAAAGAATAAAGATTTAGGACTAACTGAACAAGAACCACTCTTATTAACTAAATAGTTCTTTTGTACAGTATTGCATACAACCTTCCCATTCCATCCTATTTCCATGAACCTTGTAGCAAGAATTTTATAAAGGAAGAGACCAAGAACAAAACATGGCATTTTAACAGTGGGCTCACATCAGTAGGATTATAGCTGCCCAACATAAGTAAGATTTCAAGATAACTGAAATCTACCCTCTTAAGTCCTGGAGGAGCATTTCTGATGGAAACTTTCCCTAAAACATTATACAGATCCTTGGGTTTTTCAGTAGAAACCACTGAAAACAACCACAACCTGATAACTCAACCATTCACGACAAATACCCGTGATTATACAGTGCATGGCATTATGTTGTCTGCTTTTTTTGTCCCTCCCTTCTCCTGTAAGTCATTCTAGCACTTCCTCTGATATTAATGTACTTCTTTCTAATATCACTCCATGCTTCCCTGTGTACCTCTTGTAGTTTTCAGCATTTAATTACTGTGAACTAAAAAGCCAAGATTGGTAAGAATTGTATGTTAAATAAGAATAAAGACAACACTGACAGCAAGGATGAGGAATTAATGACCGGCTCCGGTGCAACAGTTTTGTGACATCTAAGTGTTGCTATCGGTAGATAACTTTGCCATCTCTTCCCCTTTAAGGCTACATTTTGAAAGGGTGATGATGTGAGACAGTTACCTTCAAATAAGGCATTTTGTTGCAAGCATTCTTTGGGGCATGGGTGGATGCAGGTATTCTAATGCCTTGTTTTTCTGAACCAGAAAAACATGTCTTAATGAAGGATCCCTTCAGCAGAGGAACACAGTATCATACACATAATGAAACACCTCTGTAGTATGAGCTGAGATATGAAGGACCAGGTTACAGATAAGGAAATGGAGGCTCAGGAAAGAGGAGATATTTGCCATCAGAAAACTCTGTCAAGGCTGGACTCCTGGGTTCTCTTTCAGGCTCTTTTCACAGCACTACCATTCTCTATTGCTCCCTCTTGCATTGCCTGTGCTCCCAAGGACCCCAAGCTCTGCCGCTGGTGAGAAAGACTTACTGGTTCCCTTTGAGCTTCCTTCTTCAGTTCTCTCTAATCTTGTCACATGTCCTTAGGAATACTGCTCATTTTTTTCTGGCAGAACTCAAAACCCTCTTGGCTTTATTACGTTAAGGGTTGTCAGTGAATTAAAACTTCGACAAATATATGGTCCCAACTTGCCACCAAAAGTTAACAAATGTCACCAGCAAGGATGTTTCTCACAAGCAGACACTGAAGAATACATCCCAGAAGATACCTAACAGCTCATTTTGTGTCATGGCAGCATGAGAAATCGCCTCCTCAAGACATTCATTAACCTTTTATTTCCTTCATAAATAATCAGTCAGAAATGTGGCTCATATTTTAAATTAATCAGAAACAGTTCTATCATGTTCTCTATCTCCATGTCTCTCTCTGCCCCCCTCTCTCTCTCTCTCTCTCTCTCTCTCTGTCTCTCTCATTCTCTCTCGTCTTTATAACATATGCATGATAAACATGATACTCAAATCTATTGCTCCCCCTTCTCTGAGCCAGCTTAATCCTTATGTTCTCCAGGAGGCCTCCCTGTCCGTCTCAGACCTTAAGCATCTCTTTTACCTCTCTTCCAAGAACTTAAAGCAGTTGTTCACATTTGGCATTTAGTACATACAGACGCTCCTCTACGTATGATGGGGTTACATCCTAACAAATACATTGTCAGCATAAAATATCATAAAGAAAAAATATGTTCAATATGGTTAAACTACTGAATATCGTAGCTTAGTCTAAAGGAACTCAGAACACTTAACTGGCATACAGCTAGGCAAAATTACGAAGCATAAAGCTATATTATAACAAAGTATTAAATACCTCATGCAGTTTATTGGATTCTATTTTAAAAGTGGGAAATTTTTCTGAGCTTTCATTTCTTTATTGTTAAGCTATAGTTAATGTCCATTAAGGCACAGTTTCTACTGAATGTTTCTTGCTTTCACAACATCAAAAAGTTGAAATATCATAAGCCAAACCATCATGAGTTGGGGACCATCTGTATTTAGAAACCATGCAGGAGAATGATTCAAGGATGTCTCTTACTGTGTAGTTACCAAAATCTTAAGATTCTTAGGTTCCTTATGTAAAATAGCATGGTATTTGCATATGACCTACACAAATCCTTCTGTATGTTTTAAATCATCTCTTGATTGCTTATAATATCTAACACAATGTAAACATTATGTAAATATTTGTTATATGGTATTGCTTAGGGAAATAATTACAAGAAAAAAGTATGCACATGGGTTTGGGGTTTTAACTCAGTGGCATTAAGTGCCTGCCTGTCAAGCGTGAGGTCATGAGTTCAGCACTTGGCACAAAAAAAAAGTGTATACATGCTCACTGCACACACAATTTTTTAAATATTTTTTAATATTTTCAATCTTTTTTTGATTGAATTGGTGGAAGCGGAACCCACAGGTAAGATTTTTTATGATATCGTTCAAAGTATCAGTTATAGAGGACAGAAAGACTTAAGCTCTAATTCCAGGTGTAGTACTTCCTAGGCCGTGGGCAAATTATTCAAACTCTTTAGGTTAAGATTTCTTTTCTAAGATGAATTTAAGACTAGGCTGTTTAGATCTCACTAGCCACATTAAAACCTATGCAACTTTATTTTTATAATATTGTATTGTGGTGCTGAGAATTAAATCAAGGGCCTTATGCATACTAGGCAAGCATTCTAACATTTAGACATATCCCCAGGCCCTTAAGATTCTCTATATGTTAAATGAGGCTATTAAATTTCGCTAAGGGTTAAATATATATTTAGAACCTAGTACACTGCCTGGAATGTACTAGGTGCTCACATTAGAGAATTTACATTTAATTTTATTATAGCCTTTCTTTTATAATTCTGGTTTGATATGTGTGAATGTCTAATGTTTTTCCAAATTGTTTTTAAATCCTTCAACACCTACATCCAGTGCATCCAGTGAGGAATTTATCATGATAGGGATTAATGGTCCCTTACTTTCATGACTTCTTCTCAAAGCCTTATTCCAAATACTGTATTCATAATTTTGTCTTATTTTTCTTAAAGAAAGACATTAAATTTTTATTAGATTCAAGCCAGCATAAAACATGGTTCATGGTGTTTGTAACCCCCATAGTATTCCCCTCCCTGTTTCTACCCCCTGCAGCCAGAATAGTACTTTGCATATAGTTAGTGCTCAATAAAATATTTTACAAAATCTTTAATTAACCAGAATTTATGCTGTACTTTGTTACAAGCAATCAATGAGCCTATATCAGGTATTCAGTTGAAAACTTTTAACCAATGCATTTGGTTGCAAAATATTCAACCCGTGTACCTATTTTAAGATAATATAAATGCACTTTGAAAACTGTAAGGCTTAGTAATAATGCAGTGATACTCATGAGAGGAATGGTTTCTCAGTCTTGCCATCAGTGACATTTGGCTAGATAATTCTAGTTTTAGGAACTGTTCTGAACATCGAAGGAGTTCTAACAGCATCCCTGGCTTCTACCCACTAGACACTAGTAACACTCATCTCTGTTGTGACTACCATGTATTCTCAAATGTCCCCTGAGGGAAACCCCCCTGACTGCCTGAAGGCATTGTTCAAAAGACGTGCAGATGATCACGTCTTTCGTATTAAGGCAGGAAAAGGAAGACAAGCATTTAGAAAAGTTTTCAATAAGCAAAAGCAACCTCGGTTAACCTAAAAATCCCATTAACCCCATTCTTTGAGTGTTCTATTCCCTAAGCAGTTTGGATAACAAAAAATGTACTGTATATTCTATTTTCTGACTATATGCAAAGGTCAGCTCATTTTCCATCTCAACAGATGAGTACAGAAATCCAGTTCATGGGGGGGGGGGGATCATCAGCTTCATCACATTTGCCATCTATTTTAAGTGACAGCGATGCTACTGACCTGGAAGTGTAGAGATCCCCCTTCTCTGTTTTGACATTCTAACTTTGATGTTAGCAATTCTTCCTGTTTTATCTAGCTGAAAGCAAAATACAACAAAAGAGATATGGTCCAATTAACTGTGATTTTACCATGTACGAAAGACTACACACTCTGTTGATCCTTTAAAAGCATTTGTTCTAGTCACCCTGCCGATTGTGCAATTGAAAATGCCCTTCTTGAATAAGCAATATTTCTCATTTCTTATTTCTCTAGGTTGTGATCCTGGGGAAACATTCAAGAGGTTATCACTACATGCTTGCTAACCTGGTAAGAACAAGCAGTTTACTGTCCCAAGGCAATATACAATACATTTTGTCTTGGTTTTGTTGCCTGTAATCATCCAAAAGAGGAAATACATGAAGTACTTAATGTTTTTTCTGGAAGCTTGGAAAAATGAGTTTAGTAAATATCAAAACCTGTATGCAATAGCCTTATCTTCAATTATGTTGCCTTTGTTTTAGCTGTGAAACTATGTTCATTCCTTTCCTTAAAATAATTTGATATGATTCCTCATTTTATTATTCTTAGATTCAATTTGCATTTGAAATTTAAACTATTTTAATCGGGTCTGAAATGTGAACCAAGGAGCAAACAATACGACTCCTACTTAACTGACTCCTACTTAACTGATACAAGTGTATGTGCACATCATTGCCTGATTTGTCCTTTTAGAAGCAGATCACTACCAAATCTTTCCAAAACTAGACGGCAGAGTGTGTTTCAACTTGGTACATTAAGTGACTCTTCAAGGTGTAAAAGTGCCTTCTTACTTACATAAAACCCAACTTGGATATTTACCTTGGAATTCCTTGTGTCTTTAAAATTTGTGATGCTCTAAAAGCTAATGTTTCATTAAGGTTATTTTCTACCTCTTCTTTATCTGAAAGGATAATTTCTTTAGGAATTAGCAAAATAGCTTCCAAATTAGTAATATCTGTTTGGCAGAGGTCCTAAATAATACTGACTTCATAAAATGAAAGGGAAATAATAAATTTTCACTGTAATTCTAAGAATCTATTATATTCCTACATAATATGAGTTCTAACCTCAATTTTGTTTCATTAGCACAACAGAATCATGATCATTATAATGCTTTTAAGCCAAAAGAATAGCAACAAAGGTGAAAGATTACTGTAATTATAGTCTTAGTTTTCTTAAATTAAAGAAAATACCTTATTTTGTTTTAATAATGAAAAATTTTAAATGAGAAAGGAAATGTTACTTAAATCTCTTTCTTAGAAAGTATGTATATTCAAACACTATAAGATGAGGATTAGAGCCGCTGCTTTCAAATTCTGTCTCTAACAATTTACTCAAAGCGGAGCACTTCAGTCCATTTCGGGGAGAAATGAATGAACTCCTTTAGCAGGAGAAATCTTCATTCTTAATTCACATCTGAATATATTCAGCTTGGTTTTAGGCAGCTGAGAAAGGATATTTTGACTCAATGGGGGCTTGACCAGAGCTGGGCAGGAAGTATGAATGTCACAACAAGGCACCCGAGGCTGTTATGGATGACTTTTTGTTATTCTGTCCTCACCAATACATAGGCACTCCTTCACCTTTTCCTCCTCCATCTTTCTCCCCCTTTATGTATCCTAGAAAGCAGCAAAGTATGAATAGCATAGTCAGAGTGTTTAAAAATGTGTGGTTGACCTATTACTGACAGGACATGAGGTGACTTTCGGTAATATCCCCACAAACTTATTTTAAGTGTAATATATTTCTTTAACATATATTCAAAAGCTATAAAACTAGCATGTCAAAATCAAAAGTTTATAGATATTATTACCTCATACACAGCTAGAGATCCAACAACAGTGAAATACATTTTAATGAAGTAAACCATAGTGTGAATGATGAAAAGATATACTCAAATCTGTTTTCTTACATACTTCTGCAAAATGTGGTAGTGATTGTACATGGTTGACTGGAGTTTCGGAAAGAACACTGAACTGGGTGTCAGAATGTTTCAGTCATTTTGCTAAACTTGATACTAGCTAGCAATGGTATTTTGGATAAGTAACAACCCCCATGGACACTGTGGTTGTAGACGTGGGAATAGTGCAGATTATTCTTAAGTTGTGTAGGTCCTTTGGAATTATGTGCTAAGAGAGAAATAGCAGTTCAAACATTTATTAGGAGTAATACTTATGAAAGACAAGTGAGAGACACATGAGCAGGTAAAGAGCTTCAGACCACAATACACATCCAATACTACAGAAGAAGAAGAAAGGAAAGAAGTTGGATAGAAAGATCCTCAGACTGTTGTGTAGATATTAGAAAGTCTTGGTCTTCACAGCTGGGAGTTCCAATGTAAAGACAGTACATAAAGGACTCCTATGCTGTCTCCAATGGCAAACCATTACATCTCCACTTTTCTCAGCTGCTCAGGAAGCACATCTTTCTTCTTGAAAGTTGAGGTAAATCCTGAAGACACAGAACCTGGAGGTTGTCAGCTATCTTAACTTCTCAAGGTAGGTTGTGTCTGAAAGAGCGACCTCAGGCATGCAAATCAGTGATTGTCTCAGCTGGCCTAAAGCAACCAGACAATCCACAAAGACGCTTCTCATTGTAGAATTCCAACTTGGCCTCCATATTCCATTGAAAATCCCTCAGCTGAGCTTCAATTTCAATTTTGAGATGCAGAACTGACAGAAAAGACAGCATGCAGAGTGATGGAATTACGAAGGAGAACTGCTAGGAAAAGGTTTGTGGCAAGAGTGGCAATCTGAGTCCTGAACACACAATTCAGAATGATGAGACCTTGGGGGAATGCATACTACATGAACAAGTAGAATCTGCTCCTTCAAAAAGAAAGTAAATGTATAGCATCATGTCAGCCTGAGTAATGAAAACATAAACTCATTTATCATGGTTCTCTTCCTTTAGTGACCTTTTTTTATTTGAACTCAGCCATGTGTTTCCATAAGTCCCTGTATACTGTATCAAATTACACTTGGGCAACAGAGACAGGAACTACTGCTCATCTCTGATAATAATAATGGGACACACTATCCTTGTCACGGTTTCCAGATTTTTGTAAGTAGATAAAAATACCCCCAAACACCTCCAGCAAAGATATACACATTTGGAGTAAACTAAAACTATTTAAAAGTCATTTGGATGGTCAAAAAAGAGAAGTGAAGAAGTGAAGCTAAGAAGATGAGCCATCTGGCCTTTTAAGATGAGCCAGCTGGGTAAAAACCGAGGATATATATATATATATATATATATATATATATATATTCTAATCTGAATCTTGGTGTTACAACACTACATAACCACTCCTTTCTTCCACAATTGCAAATTCAAGAACACTCTCTCTGCCTAACTAAGCTTCCTGGAATCACCTGCACAAAAACTCCAAGTGTGCTCTTTGATGTTGAGCTCCATCTATCTGGCAAAGACTTCTATGTGCATTTACAAACCTTCCCTAGTAGTCACCTTAAAGAGAGAAGAGTTGAATATTATATGAATGCTCAACAAAGGTTTTTCACAGGTCAGAGTGTACATATCAGAATGGACAATAAACTGCAGAAAGCTTTAATTTGCTAAAATTCCTAGAAAAAAAAAAAAAACAAAGATTCTACCAGCAACACAGGTCAGAGATGTGATCTGCTCAGGCCAGAAGAGGACAACCTGTAAGAGCAAGTGAATGTCTTACAAATTCTGTATCAGCTGATGATGTCATTTTTAGGGAGTTGTTCTATTATTTAGTGTTGTTTTCCCTTCTAGTACTCCAAGGCAGTTTCTCTACTGCAGTCTAAGAGGTAACCAGTGTGTTCTCTCTCTCGTCAAATGCCTCCATTAGAGTGAAGTATTACTACAAACTGCCAATCAAGCAGTGACTCCTTCCCTTTTAGCAGGTCCTGGGTCAGGACCCTTTACACTGTGTTGCCAGCCATGTTATGTCTCATGATTTAATTTTTTTCCTACTTGTCAATAATAATAGCTCAGTCATTACGAGCAAAACCCCCCTAGACTAAAATTAAGAATAGCTGGAAAACGAGGGAGGCAGTGTGATGCAATGAAAAAAGTCCAAGGCTAGAAGTTAGGACACAGCTTTGAACCACAAAACTTAATTTAACTAGCCTTCGGAGAAGACAAACCTCTATGGACCTGTTTCCTAATTTTTAAAATGAAAAGTTAGATCAGATCCCTCTTTCCCAAAATGTTCTATTTGTACATCAGTTGTACATAGAAAAGCTTTCTAAATTGTCAGTTTTAAATTTATATGAAATGTGTACTAGAATGAATATCCCACCAATTCTGTGACTTTATAGATACCATTCTATATATAATTTTATAGATACATTCTTTACAATGAAGCTAAAGTAGATACTTAGGTTTTAAAGAGTCTATGTAAAGATTAATATTAATTACAGTTCAGATAGTCCACTTATATAGCAAATTAAAACTGGAAAGGTGGGCCAAGTGTAGTGGTCCACTCCTGTAATCCCAGTACTTGGGAGGCTGAGGTAGGAGGATTGCCATGAGTTCAAGGCCAGCCTGGGCTACATAGCAAGTTCAAAGTCAGCCTGAACCATATAGAGAGATCCTATCTCAAAAAAGGAAAGTAAAATAATATAGAATATACCTGCAAAGGTGGCATACTAGTGAGTAAAATTTGGGAAACTCTCTAAGGGCACTTGCAATTCCTTCTTGGAAGTCAGTTTGGACAAGGGTAGCCCAGGAGTGATCGTGTAAACACAGCAGCAGAGTGAATGCTGAGGACACAAACGGTGGAGTGAAACCAGAGTCCTGTTATCCTGCGAGGATTGAAAGTGATGAGGCAGATTAAACCTCCAAAATCAGTCCAAATAGGCAAAAAGCAAGAGGGATGTGAAGTTCTTAGCCAAGTTCTAAACAGAAAGGAGAATCTGAAGGCTCAAAGTAGTCTAGTGGTTGACAAAGGTGAATTGGATCTGGGTTGAGGTGTTTCAACAACAGATGTTTGGTAGCCCTTCCCACAAAAGAAAAAGACATAAAAAAATGAAGCAGTTGAGGTGCCTGGGTGATAACAGGGTTTATTTTGTACTGTAGCAGTTAACCCCTGCCTTAGAAGACCTGACAATTTACCTGCCTACATGGAGTCTGGTCTCACAATTAGGGATAGTTACTGGTCCTGCCACTAGAAGTTATGCAGGCTGCTAGCTGTAAAGAGCACAGAAGCAGACAGTGAAACTTAGGTCCTTGTGTTCAAAGAGAAAAGGGAAAGAAGTTAATGTATATCAAACTCTTCCGTGCTGTGCTAGCTGTTTTCTTTAGATTTCTCATTTGACCTACCCACCTCTCCAACTACCCGCCATACACAGATCAAGAAATAGGCTCTGAAAAGATGCTTAACTTGCCCAAAGTCTCAGATAATCCACTGCCGGGCTGTGGATAGTTAGTGTTGGTAGGCTCTTTGCTCTGTCTCCTTTAGCTACCACAGCATATCAGTGAGAATAAAGCATGGCCCCACAAAGGTCACATAAGATCATGTGCAAAGACACAAATGCAAATGAATGAAACACAAGCTATAAATTTATGAGCGCGATCAGAGATAAAAGGATTTTAAAACCAAGGATAGCTTTGTGAATTTGGAATTGAAACCTGCACCTGAGATTGAAACCTGACCAATATGAAACGTACTGAACCTTTCCAGGCATGCATTACAT
>PVJX010012713.1:12046-49635 GCA_004027295.1 Dolichotis patagonum | reverse complement strand
CTATGGGTGGTATTAACTCTTTTGGCGGGAGTATCTAAGCAACAGTTGGGTGGGCTCAACTCTTTGGCGGGAGTGAAGGAGGGAGGAAGTATGTCATCAGGCAGAGATGTTGTGGAGAGACCAGATAGGTCGCAGTCATGTCCGGCCAGGCAGAGAGGATCATGGGCAATGTAGGCAGACGCACCAAATGCCCACAGGAGGGTGGGATGGGGCGGCAGCAGTGAGGCTATCATGCCGCTCCCTACAGTTTCCCCCTTACAGGAGATGCATACTGGTACATTAATTCTTTCATTTTTTTTTTTTCTTATCGGTACCAGGGATGGAACTCATGACTGCCTGCTTTCAAGGCAGGCGCTTATGCCGCTGAGCTAAATCCCCAGCCCCAATTCTTTCATTTTAGCTTTGGTAGATTTTATTCAATCACTTAACAGTGTATTGATGCACAATTTTGTCATGTAAAAGCAGAACCAAAGAACTTCAGGCTATTTTTCAAAATTCTGCTGCTTGTTAACAGAGGAATTTTGAAATGCCAGAGGGAAATTATTAGAAAGGAAAAAATGCACCATATTAAGCCATCTTATACACTTGTGTTTCTAAGAGAGTAGCTTTAATGTCTTTCTAAAATCTTAGAAGCAAAACACAATTATTGAAAGACTCATTGTCTTTAGTATATTAATTTTTCAGAGTTACATTGCACCTATAGTGCAATGCAACTACATGTGTTTCTAAAAAATAGTTTGTAGCTTTGGAAACTAATACTTTAATCATACATAATATGTATATGTATAATATATGTATTATACATTTCATAATATGTATGAAATTTGTATTGGAATTTTTCTTTGATGACTCAGTGATTTATAAGTTGGACTATATGACAAAAAAACACCACTCCTCCAAAGTATAATAAGCTTGTTTCTAGGTAAAAATATTATCTACCTTGGATAAACTCACTTTAAACTATTGTTTCTAGAACAATACAATGGCAATAAAAGCTAAAAGTTTTTCTTTTGAACCATCTGTCAATAGGATGACATTCATTTTTGCATGTTAACATTTATAAATCTGTAAGACTGCATAATTATTCTGCTTAAAGAATTGCACTAGCCTTAAAATAATTTTTCAAACAGGTAGCACTTTCTAACTCTAACTTTAGATTCAAACAATATGACAGGTTCACTATATTAGGCAGCAATTTTCCAGGTATTATACAGCAGTAAGAACTGATCAAAGCAGACAAGCCAGCATGGTAAATCTTACTTTTCCTTAACTTTGACAAGATTTTATGGAAGCCTTGTCCCAGTGTATTCATGTCAAATAATCAAATGAAGGCAAATACCTTACAACTCTGTACAACTATAACTCAGTAAAAACAAAAATTAACATTCTTTAGTTTCTTTTTGTGACATCTTTAAGTTTAATTATATCTTGTAGTTAAGTTTAATTACATGTAAGGTAACTATTGAGCTGGCAAGGACATGCTGGACACTGTAGCTTTAGCAAAAAGAAGACCTTTCTGCTGTTAAAACCTTTCTGCTTTTTTGGTGGTATAGTAAGATAAAGAACTTCATGGCAAAATATGTAGTCACATTTTTTGCCCTTTATTGTGCAGAAAGTGTACTTGCTTTGGCAGCACATATATCATTCAGAAAGTAAAAAATGTTTTATTTTGCTAACTTTTTAATATAGTATACATAAATACACTTTGAATGGAGAATAATGTCAAATACTATTTCAGATAATTGAAGGTTTGATGGATTTATTCCATCAAATGTATTATTCTCATCCTTAGAAGTATTAAATTAATGAAATTAGTTTAGCATGGTTTTGTTCTACCTTCTTAGGTGTATGAGATAATAAACTGGACACCAGTATGACTGGCTTATTATCTGTGGGAAGAAAACAGATGAAATGCTCAAGTATTTTGCACCTTGAGCCTAAAGAGTGTGCTCTCAAATTTGCAGAATAAATTTACAATTAAGGAGTTGGACAAATTAGAAGAGTGAGACATGTGAAGTTGCATTAAATCATAATTTCAGTTTGTTTTACTATATTTGTTAATACTTTTATAGTTTATGTTTACATATTTATAGGTTATTTATTGATATATTGATTCAACATTATTTCTGTGTTTACTAGACATTAAACCCTGTGATAGACCTTAGGCAGAGAAAAAATGCGCTGTTACTTTTTTGCTTTTAACAGGTTTTGTCATTATAAAAAGACTTGTTAATGATATGGATTACCTGTGCTTTATTTGTTGCAATACCATTACTCACCTAACACTTGAATTACTTTGTTTTCTATTTAACATGTTTCTTTGAAATGAAGGAATTATTTTAAATCTAGGAAGTACATTTAAAAATCAGTGCTTTCTTCTGGATATTATACATATGTTGAAGTCTTTAAATCAAGCTAGTTTTTTGACTCATCAATGGAGAAAAGAGATAATATAAATTAACCAGCAACAAATGATCTAGGGCACTAATTTCTTATAGTTTTCCCTCATAAATCATTTCATGGCTCATTAGGACCTCCACCAGAGGGTGACTCAGAAGGGTAGAGAAAACAAAAGCAGTCACTGTTTAGAAATAATGTAAGTTAGAATGACAAAAGTAATTGAAACTGAAGCCAAAATAAGTGCTGCAACTTCACTCTTCTCCTATTTTGTTCATTGACCATATCTACTTTACAAATAAGAGCATTATCACTTTGTGAATATAACACAGTTTCTTATTTCATTCTTGCCTTGGTTCTTGCGACTTCCAAACTATTGTGAAATAATGAAACGTTTGTTTTAATCGATACCTATTCTAGAAATTACTAGCTAATTCAATTGATAAAAAAACATGCAGAGAGATTAAATGGAATCTAGGAATCATAAAAATCACTACAGCAAACGGAAATATTTGATTCTTTCATTTGCTCCCAAAAGGCCCCGGTGAATCCCTGGAAACTCTGAATCATCTCCTCCCTTATTCACCACATATCAAGGAATGTCAGTGTTCTCTGTTAGATATTACAGCAAAAGCATCATTATCCTTAAAACTAAAAACAAAGAAAAGCCACCATCTAGCACTTATTGCAGATGCCATTAGTGAAGCTAGGAGGTTTTCACAATATTTTTCATTACAGCATATTTTTCTCTGACCCCATCTTACATAGCTTTATTAACTCCACTGAGGTATAGTTCACTGAAAGTAACAAACTTTATGTACATTTTATAGCCTTTCCTGTACATCACTTTTCGAATGTATTGTATTATGTGAAATTACTTATCCAATATCAAATAAAAAATAATTTTCAAAGGGTTTTATTTCAGGGATGGTAACAAGAACAAAGAAACAATATATGACTGTACCTCCTTTATACCAAAGCTGGCTGGTGGAATGTGATTATGGTAGACGTGATACTTAATGACAATATAAAAATTTAGAGAAATGGGGACATAGAAATATTCCTAGTGGTGGAAAACTATAAGTAGCCCAGGAAAACATGACAGTTTGATACCTTATTTATACAAACATAAAAACTGGTTTCAGTATTGGAGCATCTTACATGTTACCTGTTTTAACTGAGCTTCTTTGTGCTCACAGAAAAGCACTGTATGGAAAGATGATGCCTGTGGTACATGCGATGGTACAATATTTGTCTGAAAAATGCATGTGAACTCTGCCTTAGTATCTCCCACAAACACTGAAGAATCTGAGGTGCAGAATGGAAAACTTATGGAACAGCAGATCGGTAAGAACTCACATTCTTCCCAAAGAGTGTCACTGCGATGAAAATTGTTGAAGTAACAAATATGCCTTGTTAGAATCTTTCTAGGCTTCACATATTAAACTCAAAAGAGATGCAGTGAATTTTTAAGATTTGGACATTGAGATCAGAAAACTGTTTGAATTCAGTCCATGCTGCTTGTGTGCCTAAGTCATTTGATAATTCACTCCATATTTATGAATCTCAATTACCTCATTTAGCATAAGGGTTAACAAACACCTACAAAGCTTTGCTTTCTCTTTTCTTTTGTTTTCTTTTCACACCACAAATTGAACTCACAACCTTGTGCTTGCCTGGCAGGTGTGCTGCTGAGCTATATCCCTGGCCTCAGAATACAATATTTAAGAAGTTATATTAGGCAATAGTTTAATCAGCAACGCAATAAGTACAAGCTAACTAAGCTAACTTCTTTATCTTTTTAATAAATATATTAGTGGTGAGAAAGCAACAAGTAATATCCTGCAAAACAGAGCTTTTAATACAAGAAAATGTATTGACATATAGTCTTCAACATAGTATATATATTTTCAAAGTTAAATAATTTGAAGTTAAAAAGTAAAAGTTGTTTTTTCTTATTAATTTTAAGAACTATTTTTTCCTACAGAAAATTAGAAAAAATATTTCACGCAGCTTAAAAAGTTGGCTATAGCAAGATAGAAGTTGAAAATTACTATAGCATTTCTGTACATACTGGTGACAAGAATAAGTTATAAATCATTAAGGGAAGAAAAAATATTCTAGACATGTAACTAAATCTGGATTTGCCTGAGCATCTTGGCTTTATTAACTACTCATGGAAATAGTATAGTTTGTCTTCATATCGGATGAGATAGTTTCTCAGTCTCACACAACTATCCCTCTTATCCCCATGTTACCATAACAAAATGAAATCATAGCTAAGAAAAATGCACCACAAATCATTACCATTTTGATATTTTCATTTCAGAAGTAATTTCTCTTGTTAATTTCATTATACTTCTACTGAAGAAAAATTTCCACATCATGAAATTTGGTCTTTTAAAATGTGTAATTCATTGAGTTTTTTTAGTATACTTGAAGTTGTTCAATCATCTCTGTTATCTATATTGATATGTTTTGATCTTTCCCAAGAGAAACTTAATATCAATGAATAATAACCCCCTATTTCCTTCACAAATTAGACCATGGAAAAAGTTGATCCAGTTTTTATCTCTGTGAATTATCATATTCTGAACATTTCCTCTAAATACAAACTTACAACTTTTGTTCTTTTGTAACTGAGTTCTTCCAAGTTAACATAATATTTTCATGGTCATTCAGTATTGAAGTACATACTAGTACTGCATCTATTTTTATTGCCAAAACATGCCATTACATAGCTATATTACATAGTGTTTATCATTCATCAGTTGATAGATCTTTGGATTATTTCTACTTTTTGGCTCCTATGAATAATGCAACTAGGAATAGTCACATACAAGTTTTTTAGTCATATATGCTTCCATTTCTTCTTAGGGGATGCATCTACTTAGGAGCAGAATTTTTGGCCCATAATGCCACCCTATGTTTAATTAATACTTTGCAGAACTGGCATTGTCTTCTGCAGTATAGTTGGGCCATTGCATAATCCCTACTAGCCAGCCATGTATCAGGGTCCCAATTTCTTCATAATCATGCCAATAGTGGTAATATGCCATTTACTTTATATATCTGGCATTCTATATGATTTCAGACTTGACTGACATTACTCCAATGACTGATGGGGGACCTTTTTAAGTGCTTATTGATAATTAATATATTTTTTGGAGGGCGGTCCATTTAGATCATATATTTGTATACAATGAAGTTACATATGAGTTGTAAGACATAGTATTAGCATTGACTTACAAGACATCAATCTTAGGATTGACTTACAAGATATCTTAGATAATTTGTATTTTTAGATGTTTTGCAAATTTTTTACCTGTCCACTGGGTTTTCATTTTCTCAATATTACACTTGAATCAAAATTTTCTAATTTTGATGGAGTTTAATTGCCCATTTTTCCCTTTATTGTTTGTGCTTGTTTCGATGTTTAGGAAAGTGTTGTTTATCTCAAGGAACAATTTACAGTTTCTTTTAACAGTTTCAGCTCTTACATTTCAGTCTATGATTCATCTTGACTTTAATTTTTACACATGATAGAAGGACTCAACTGTATTTTTTGTATTAGATAATCCATTGTCAAAGCTCCATGGCTTCAGAGGACTGTGCCTTCTCCACCTAATTACACTATCTTGGTATCAATATTTAAAATCACTTATCATAAGTATTGATGGTCTATTTCTGGCAAATAAGTTTCATTTTATGATCTACATGACTAAACTTATCTCATTGTCACACTTCTTAATTCCTGCAGATTTGTACTGAATTTTAAAATCAGCAAGTATAAGGTATTCAATATTGGTATTTTTAAAGCTTGATTTGGATATTCCGGATTCCCTGTTATTTGCATGTAAGTTTTTGAAATTTATTGTAAAATACTGCTTAAATTAAACTCTGAGTTTTGATAGAAATTACACTGTATCTATGGGTAAATTTGTGGAAGAGAGCTTTCTTTAAAAATACTGAGTTTTCTTATGCCAGTCATGGTGGTGCAGGCCTATAATCCCAGCACTCAAGAGGAGCCCCATGCAGTTTAAGGCCAGTCAGGATACATAGTGAAGTCAATGCCAGCCTGAATTACACAAAAAGACCCTGTCTCAAAAATTAAATAAAATAAAACAAAATAAAATAAAATAAAAAAATCTTTTCATCAATGAACATTTGTACATCCATCTATCTAAATGTTATTTTTCCCACAATATTTAATATTCTTAGTGCTAAATTCTTATACTTGTTAAGTTTCTTTCTACATATTGTAATTTTTATGCTATTGCAAATAGAATTTTCTTAGGTTCATTTTGGGTTGTGTAACAAGTATATAGAAGTGCAGATAAAAGAGTTACATATTGAACTTGTACCCAGAAACACTATTGAATTCATTTAATATTTTCAATAGTTTTATAGAGTATCTTAGAATTTTCTCTATATACCAGATCATGTCATGTGCAGTAGAGATCTTCCTAATTTTTAGACTTTATTGTATATTGTTGTCAAAATGTTCTGGCTACATTTCAGTAGAAAGTTGAATAGCTATGAAGAGAACAGACATTTTTGTCTAGTTCATTACCTTAAAGAAGACCACTTATTTCACCCTTTTAGAATGTGGTGTTTTGCTCACATGCCACACATTGTGTAACAGCTTCACTCTAGTGCTTCATTATATTACTAGATTGCTAATGTCTTTGTCATAAAAGATTGCTGAAGTTTTTCAATTGTTTTATGTAAATATTGAGATAATTATGAGGTTTTTGCCCTTTTTTAATTAGAATGCTGCATTATATTGACTGATTCTCAAATATTAAGCTTGCCTTAGACTTCTGGGACAAATCCTATTTGATTATGTTGAAGCATCAGTTTTATACATGGTGGGAATTGTTTTGCTACTATTTTGTTGGTGTTTGTATCATATTTTATAGGAGGTACTGTATTACTCTAAAATTTCTCTCAGTAATTTAGAATGTAAATAGTATTTGTATCTACTATTCCCTCTGATAACTGAGAAATAAAAGAGATTTTATTGTTGTTAGCTTGTAAAACTTTATCCACCTAACACAATCCTGTGCTGTTTTTTAATACCTTATATTTTATTCCATATTTATTTCTCTAATGACTGGTATTTTACTCTAACAATAATTCAAATACAAAAATAGCAATAATTACAACAACATCACTATTCATAATTTCTTCTTTTTGCCCAATAGATATGAATTTTGTAAAGTTTGGAATTCATAGAATATTGCCTTTTATGTATCAAACACTACTGAATTTGTCCCTACATCCTGTTATGGTGATCAAAATTAAATAAAATAGTTTTTCCCTTTGCAAAGAAAGAGTGACTTCTCCACTGTTGGTGGAGTGCAGAGTGGTGCAATCACTGTGGAGATCAGGATGCAGATTCCTCAATAAACTAGGATTGGAAGTTCCATTCAATCCAGCTATTCCCTTCCTGACTATTTTCCCAGAAAAACTGAAAAGGTCATGTCACAGTGATATATGTGCACCCATGTTCACAGTAGCCCAGTTTGTGATAGCTATATCTTGGAAACAACCAAAATGTCCATCAACTGCAGAGTGGGTGAAAAATATGTGGTATTTTTATACAGTTTAATACTATTAAGCTATAAAAAATGATGATCTTGAGGTCTTTATCGGTAAATGGAGGCAACTTGAGAATATCCTCATTAGTGAAATAAAACAAGATTCATATTAGTAAATATCACATTGTCTCTCTAGTGTAAAAAATAATAATAACTGAGAATAATGGGATCCAAAAAGTATCATAGATATTGTAAAAGTGAAAGGGAAGCAAAGTACTCTAAAGGATATAATGGTATGTATAGTGTGTAAGATAGATGACCATATTACTAAATTTTTGCTAGATCACTGAACAGAAGAGTTTGCACTGTCAATGTTTGAGTGTCTAACCACTTTTTATGCTTTGATATTGTAACTTTAACAACTATTGTTAAGATGACAATATGTAATGTATCAACTAGAGATTTTATCATGTTAAAATTTTTTTGAGTTCTGTATTCTACTTTTTTCTCATTTTTTTCTAATTTTTAAATTTTATTTTCTTTATTTCCTCAAATAAAATAAAAAAGAGTGAATTTCCCAAATAGTTTAGTCTCCCATTTGTCATATTTCTTGTCTCTAATATTGAAACCCTCTCCACAGTCACTGAATGCAGTGGGCTATTTCAAGCTACTGTACAAGAAACATTGCTGTAACCTTCCCTGCTGGAGGATGAAATCGTATGGAGTTGATCAAATCCCCCTACTTCCTCAGCCATCAGGATCTATTAGTTCACCCAGAATTTTGTTCAGTAAGCATCATCTTTATTATGAACTATGATATAGATGGAATAAACTTTGAAATTCCTGTCCATATGAACTTCCTTTTGCATCACACAAGAAAAGAGACTCAAGAACTGAGCGCTTACAAGCAGATACCAAATTGCATCTCTAATCTGAACTTGTTTCTGCTTTTAATTCACTTATAGTGTTGCTCACCTTGCTTTCAGGAAATCTTAATCATTCCACCAAAAACAAAACAATGCAAAAGAAAACAAAAAAGCCACTTTTTGTTTCCCTTTCAATCTTTCAATCTCAAACAACTGAGCTGAATAGGAGTATTTGTGTAGTATCTTATATAGTCATTCATGGAAATTGACTCATTAATTTATCCCAATTTTCACTAAAAAGAATTATACATTCCTTTAATGACTAAGTACAAATAATTCATTAAAGAAAAAAGTTCCATATTAGAACCATATACTATAATAGATTTTAAGAATCTATTAAATCTACACTTTAGCAATATGCTATTTTCATTAGGGCTGTCCAGGATGGCCAGAAACAAAGAGCTTTTGTCACTTGAATGTATTGGTCTGCATGGGTGTCTGACTCATGGTTCCAGAGACTGGAAGGACAAGACCAAGTTGCCAGCCAATTTGGTTCATGAGGCAGGTTCTTTCTTCAGACGGCAGCCTTATACTTACTTTAAAATGCAGAGATGAAAATGAACACTCATCTCTTTTCAACTTTCAGCTACAGTAATCTCATCAAGGAAGCCCCACTCTGATGACATTCTCTAAACCTGATTATCTTCCAAAGATCCCTCCTGCTAATACTATTATTCAGGAATGAGAACTTCAGCGTAAGAGTATTGAGCACCGACATGCAAACATTCTGTCCATGTAACAGAGGCTGTGCTGTCTTCAGGTTTTTTTTTTTTTTTTTGACTCAGGGATTTATTATGATAGAAACTAATTCACTTGGAGTTTCAGCTCTTTTTGATCTTCGATTGGGTTTGGTAGTATTCTGATTCGGTGCTGGTGGGGAGATTGGCAATGTCTACAGTAAGGAGCTCACAGTAAAGTTATTAAAAACTTCTACCCATATGTTTTGCCTGTTAAGTTTTTACTGAGTTCTCACATCAATATGTGAGGGATGTTCAAGGAAAAATTCATTTGCTTTAACCAATGTAAAAAATAAAGCTTGGAGGAGTCACTAGTGTATGTAGCAATAAAGGCAAATCTTTAATCTTTTTTATTTCAAAAGAAATTCTTTCTAATGTACTATGGATGCAGGTATTAGTATGATGCCGCTTTTTAATGTGTATTTATTAAATATTTTTGGTATAAAAATTAGTAAAGAGAGCCAGTGATTTAGTTCAGTGGCAAAGTACCTGCTTGGCAAGCACAAGGTCCTGAGTTCATTCCCTGGTACCAATAAATAAATAAATAAATAAATAAATAAATAGAAAAACAAAAAACAAAAAAAAGCAGTGAAGACTGAATTACATGTAAATGAAATCACAAGAGTCTAGAACATGCTAATACCCAGGGTGAAAATAGAGTGTAATTTAAGGATATGTCAAATTAATTGGAACACAAAATTATTTTTACCTTGAGGATCCCATAAGCAAGAGTTCTGGGAAATACCTTTTACAATACTCATTTGTTTGTTTGGCTATTTTGAGACAAGATCTCACTATATAGCTCAAACTGGCTTTGAACTCACACAATGGGGCCTTGGCTGTATTGAATTCATGGTGACCCTATTAGTCAGTCTTCTGTGTGCTGAGATAATAGATGTGAGCACTGCACTCTCCTTTGGCTCTGAAACTTTTCCCATTTTACTTACGAGGCACACTAAGTGTAACTCTGACATCTATTCCTTCTCCAGTTTCCCTCTCCTGTCCTCTATGTTTCAGCAATCTATTTATTATATGAGGCCCTATTCTTTTCTCTAATCTTATCATATTTTGCTTTCAATCTCCCAAAATATTTGCTGATTTTCAAAACTTAAACTTTGGTGTTAAATCTCCTGGTCATATATGCATGTTAGATATTTCTTTGGAGAGAGAAAATAATTCACCCTTCAAGAAATGAATCATAATGTGACATTTCAGATGCAACATCAAAAAGTAGAGAAATTGTCATCGACTAGAGAGTCTTGTTTATGTTTGACAATTTGGCTTGCTCAGATTATCCCTGGTGATAGAGTTAAATTTTTTATTCATTTCAATGATCACCAAGCTCAGGGATACTAGAGATCAATAATTCAGTAAATCAGGGGAAAAATTCAGAAACTATGAGCAATGCTATTCTATAAAAGATGCGTAAATTATGGAAAAATGGGACATTCCATTATTGAGTTTTATGAAAATCATCTCTTCAGAATTTGATGAAAGAATAGGTTGTACGACAGAATGGACTGAAAGCAGTTAATTTTAGTTCTTGATAATTTTAAAATTGTTATTTGCCTATTGGCTTTTTAGCTCATGGTAATCGACTTTCTCTCCTGAAGAGTAAAATTAATAGCAGCTTGAATCCACAATCTAAATTCTTTAATAGTTATGTGATTTTTATGGTATATTTTCTTTGTGTAAATTTAATACTATTGAAGTGCTTGCAACTTTATTCAATCAAGACATTATGGAAAATTCACACTTTATAAAAGAAGCAATAGTCTTCACTTAGAAAAGATACTAAGAGAATGAAGAATATGTTATTCACACCTTGAATCCAAGAATTTCAAGAAAACTGTAAACAGTGCAGCTCAAGAAAAACTTAGAATGCATCTCCTGGTATAAAACTTGCTATTCTGCTTTACAGGGGGCTAAGTCAGTACCTCAGACAGATGTGCTAACTTGGACAAGGTAAAAGAACAGCCTTAAAATCTGAATTCAGTTGAGAATTTGATTCATAAAATGGATCAGGAAAAAAAATCTAAATACATTCTATTACTCTCTGGAGCTAAAAGAAGGCAATGTTGAGAGCTTTAAAAATGTAATATCTGGCTATTGCACAAGTCTGACAATGAGTGTTGAACATCGGATCATTTCTCTAGCTGTAAAGTCTGTTCAAATTTTATGTCCTAATGGCCTTTCTGCCCTACTCTATAATGGTGTTTGTGACTCTGTACCCACCTTATTTTCACATGTGACTACATTTATTACCTCAGCTGCATCTTCAAAAATAGGATGTAGTATCCAAATATGTTTATGTGCTATCCTTGATTTGCTTCCAGTTTTCAACTGAGGCTATTCCATTACAGTTTTCCTCAATACTTTGGCTTTTTATTTTCTCTCCAAGAGTTTGAATTTCAGTAAACTCATGAGGCCACAGATCCCACCTTGAACCTGCCATGTGGCTCGCATTGACTTGAGTGACAACGCCATGAGAAGATTGAGGGCAATGTCAGCCCTAAGTAAAACTCATAAACGGACTAGCATGTCCACCTCATTTAGAGAGTACCATTAGGAGCTCTGATAGAGACATTAGTAAAGACAGACCGGAGGGAGTATTGGAGAGATTTTCTTTCCTCATAAGTGACTAAAACAAGAACAGAATCAAACTGCCTATTTCTTGCTTTAAGGAATGTTAGCAGCAGAATGGGAAAGATTTGAAAGAATTTCTCAGCTGCAAAATTTCACTCCAGAGACCATTTCTTTGAGAAGGCTCCGGCTAGTTAAATTGAAAATGAAATTAAGCATTTTCAGAGATTTTTCAATTCGTCCCCTGCCAGCATCCCCCAAATCGCCTGCACTAGCAAATGAGGTGCTTGGTAAAATATGGCCTTGCAAGACCTGCCAGCCTCCTCCCTACAAGCAGTAGTGGCTATTTATTAAATTTCACTCAAGGCTGTCATATAAACTTGCTCTACTGTGACACAATTTGGAGCTTTAAAAAATACCTTAAAATTGGACTGATAGTGAACAAAGTGAGTCAGCTAAAATTTCTAACTCAGATACAGTCAGTGTAAGTGATGAGTCAACAAGGAACTTTCTGAGAGGTTGGGGTCAGCTGCAAACAGTATGTGACTTGAAAAACTCATATGTCAAGGTGCCTTGTCTTAGGTCTAATTGTATTCTGAGGCAACAGCCTCATTCAAGAATCCTTCCACACTTCTCCACAGTTTTCTAAGAATCTCCAGTTGCATGACAGCTGAGTAGTTGACTTTTGGAGATACTTAGCATAAAGTGTATGGTTTAAGAGAGGTAAACAGAATCTATTTTCTTTTCCCAGTAAGTCAGATTACAAAACACAAGTAAATCATTTTTTTTCTGCATAATGGTATTTTCATGTAAACAGACACATTTCTTTTCCATGTTTTCTTTATACTTATGAAAGCAAAAAATCCTTAACATGTTACTAGCATTTGAAACCTGAATACCCCCAAAGACCCATGTAAACTCAGTCTTCAAGTGGTACTGGCCAAACTATAAGAAGACTGTGGAAGTATCAGGAGGCAGAGCCTTATGGGAGGTCTTTGGGTCACTGAAGACCTTTGAAGGAGATGATGAGACTGGGTTCTTTTCCTCTTTGTCGCTTTTGCTTCCAGGTCAGCAGATGAACAGTTTTGCTCCACCACTCGCTTCTCTTATGATGTGTAAAACATGGACTGGAACCTCCAAAACTCAACTAAAATAAACTTCTCCCTTATTTTAAGTTGATAATCTCAGATATTTTGTTACCGTAACAGAAAGCTGACTAACATGCACACCTTGTCATATGTGAAATTATTCCTGGCAAAGAACTGGATCCTTTTCCTTCTTTTTCAGTCTGTTGTACTGAAGCGGATTGAACTGATGTTCTTCCATCATGCCAAGTTTGCTTATGACCTCTGTTTCATGGCTTAAAACATTTTGTTTTGAAATATCCTTCAATGTCATTTTTCTAGAAGAGTCTTCGATCATATGATCTAAAGTAATGAATTCCCATTGATCCTTCACCATAAAACATATTTTGAAGTAAAGTAGCTAAGTCCTAAGGGTATCACATACTTTCACAGTGAATACTTCACAGAGACCAGTATAAGATGTCTAAGGGGAGCTTAATAGACAACTGCAAGATGAATAAATTAATGAACATCTGAAGTCATCATTTTAATATTTTCCAATGTAGTTTTGTGGCTTTTTTATGATTGGACTTTTAAGTGAAACATTTTCAGGGGATAACTCTGTTGGTGACACTGTGTATTTCATTTTGCTTTGTATCAAAAGAATTACAGTATCAGTTTATGTCCCAATGATTCTGGAACTTCTGCCTACCAGAACACTCATGTAAAAAGCTGTATTTTCCTTTAATTATGAACAAAGAGGACATAGTGATACTTTTGGTGGTATGAATAATCTGCTTCTCAACAATATTCATTCAAAAGTTCAACAACTTTTGCGAGCCATTGTCTTAAACAACTCTTGCGTTTGCGATCACAAAATCACATGGAAGCTTCATTTATTTCTGTTTTTACAATGATTTTTCTGAAAACAGGCTGCTTCTTTTCTTTTCCTTATATTTTTTCATTTCTTGTATATTTTTGAGTTCATGTATTTTTTAATTTTATATAAAATGAACTTGGATTTTTAATCTATTATATTTTTAATGTAATATTATATTTTTTCAGGGTCTTTTGTATTTAAATTTGGCTGATGAGCTTTCTTTTTGACATGTCAAATTAACTTTTTTTCTTTTCTTCTTTTTTCTCTTTCACCTGTTTACACTCCTCTTCAGCTGAATAAGATTCTGTGAACTTAGTGTGTGCTTCCTCTGACCAGTCCTATCCTTAATCATTTTACCGAGGAGCTCTTTCAGTGTAGAAGGGCAATGCTATTTTGAAAGCAAAGTATTATTTTGCCTAGTATGCTAACATAATATGCCTCCTAGAAATTTAACTGAATAAACCTATGGAGTAAATAAAATCATAAGTTAATACTTCTATTTCCAATTCCTTTAGCACCAAAGACCTCTCATCTTCCCAATTCCTTCTATGTACTTATTATTTATGGCAAAATTCCTGGCTCCTATTAATCAATGTGTTTACTCATTTGCTCAGTTCTATACATATACCAAAGAGTACAGGACTACTACCAAAATTTAGTCTATTAGAAAGAAGCCTCTTAAGGGACATTCAAAGTTTCATTTCCATTCTTTTCTTTACTTGGAATATACTCTAGTAAACTTATATAATTAAAGAACTCTGCTCAAAATTATATATTTTTCTTAATTTCCTGTTTGCTCTCTATATTTATTGAGACAGTGATATGCCCCAAATTGGCCTTGAACTTGCAACAATTTGCCTACTTCGGTGTCTTGATTGCTAGAATTTCAGGTATGAGTCACCATACCAGATCTATACTTTAAGAGGAAATGAAATCAAGTAGAGGTATAGAATTATGTTATCTCTTTTTTCACATATATGTTTTATATCCTGCTCTATTTTTAATATATACAGTTATCAATTCAATATTTGTATCTATTCCTCATTCTTAAACTGTGTACTAATAACTTAATCTATATTTTATTCTAGTCATCTCAAATGATGCTTGGTAGTTCTTTTCTGTACACTGCTATTACAAATATTGCTACAATTAATCGTCTTGTGCAAGTACTGTTTGTATTATTAAATGCATAATTTCAAATAAAATGGCTAGGAATTGAATTGTTGAAGCAAGGGTAAATGAATACGTAGTTTGTTACATATTGCCAAATTCCCTTCTCAATGCTGTAAAATTTTGGATTCTATTAAAATATATATGGATCATGGATGTAGTTCAGTCGTAGGTCACCCACCTTGTGTGCACGAGACTCTGAGTCCATTCTATACAACTGGAAAATCAAATTAAACACAAAAATCAATTTTAAGAGTGATCTCTTATTGATGTTTCTCACACCTGTTTGTTTTGCTTTTAAAGTTAATTTTTATTTGATTTTAATGTCTTCCATTTTCTACTTATTGTTATAATATTTCCTTTAATTCATTTCACATTCCTTTCTCCTATTAAGCCATTATCCCTCGCCTCAAGACTATAGCAAATTATTTCTGTCTGTATCCATCTTGGGAAAACATGAGCTCACGTGATTTGAGACTCCCTGGTGATTATTTTAAGCATTGACTGTGATAACAAACACTGTCTCTGAAACTCAGTAACAATTAAAATATGGCTTTCCTTTAAATGCCATCATCAGTCAGGCATGCTGGTGAAAGCCTGCATTCCCAGCAGTCTGGAGACTGAGGCAGGAGGATGACTGCAAGTTCAAGACCATCTGGAGGTACAAAGGGAGCTCAAGGCCCACCTGAACCGCATAGTGATACTGTGACTCAAAAAGATAAATAGATAAATAAATAAATAAATAAATACCCTCTAAACACAGCTTGGTCCCACCTCTCAACTGCTCAGTCCTGCCTCCCACTGCAGCCTTCTAGGGCAAAACTCTTTCAGCTACTGAAGTAAAATGCAATTTAATCTTGTAGTGTTTAAAGTTTCATTGACTTTGCAGGCGATCAGATGATCAGGTGATCAGATGATCATCTATTCAGAGGATAATAATATGCAGTATAGCATCTATTGGAGATCTCCTTCTGAAGGGGGTAGCCATTGTTAATTCTCTATTTTCTTGCCTTAAAGTCCTGTATCATTCTCATTGCTTTGTTTGGTTTGATTTTATTCTACCTTATCTTGTTTGATTTTATTGTATCTGATGGTATGGGCAGCTATTTCAAAGATAACAAGATATATTATGGTAGCTATTTTGGATTTACTATTATTTTGTTTTGAAGTCATGTATCGTGTTCATTGTTTTGTTTTTATTGGTTCTATTCTATTCTGTTTTGCTTCATTTTCCTATGTCTGATGATGTAGCTATTTTGAAGACAAGACACATTTTGGTAGCCACTGTTGATTTCCTACTGTCTTATTTTGAAACCCTGTATCACTTATACAGTGTTGTTTTGATTGGTTTTATTGTTTTATTTTGCTTGATTTTATTCTCTTTAAAATAAAAAAATTAAAATACAAAAAAAATAAATACCCTTATGATTTGTGTCTATTTTCCAAAATAATTTAAAATAAATTTTGTGCTATATTTCATTTAAGGATTTTTAAGAGCTATATCAGAGAGAAAAAAGGAACTAGGAAATACAAGTCAGAACATTATATTATTTGTGTTTTTTTATCTGATAGTTATGATATCTTAAATTCCAGTTTCACATTAGTGGGCCTATCTTGAGTATGTCTCTGACCACATAGAAAATCATTAAAAATCTTAGTATTCAGATATGCAAATTGCTCGAGCTTTGGCCTTAAATTTAAGAGAATAGTATACACTATGAGTTACTTATAAAACAATGATTTGAAGATAAAATTGAATCAGAAAAATATTAAATGCAGTTATTCCGGATCATGAAACAACCCTGCTTTGGCTTTAATCAGAAATGAGCAGGGAGGCATACTGTGAAATGCTGCTCCTTAAGAAACTGACTTTCCCCTGAAGCTGAATAATAAATAAGGAACAGGTGGGGCCCACTTCCAGGCGCTGGTGCACTGGAAAGTCAGCAAGAATATGTTTGTGGTACCAATAGCTGCCACAGTCTACTAAAGGCCTATTAAAAATGATGCTTTCAAACTTCTTAATGTCACTGAAACTAGGGCTAAACACACTTTTGACATCTATCTCCTTAAGCAGTTTCATCTACACCTCTTAGATGTTCTATTGAATTATAACAGAAAAAACAAGATCATTAATAATGATATCCTAGCTGCTGACAACCTGCCATGATGAAACTGATCTTCATAACAATCTGAGCTTGCTGCAATGGTCACAGACAAACATAAGAAAATGTTTATCAGAGTGCATTAGATAGGGCTTTTACAGAAACATTGGTTTAGCAACTATTTTAAATTGTATTACCTTCATTTTCTACTGGTGTACAGATCTGTTTTACAATTCATAAGCAAATACTAATTGATGGTGCATAATCTTAGGAAATATCATTGTTTATGTTGGTTAATTCACAACTAACCAGGTGGTGCAAGTGCAGATTATATGTTCAATTACTTTAGAATGTGGTTTGTCTTCGATACCTGTCAACGGCCAAATGTTTCTTTGTTTTATATGTGTAATGATTTCTGTGGCAATTACATTTCCATAAATCACTGTGATATTGACCTTCCCAAATGTTTTCTCTGCATTATATCACATAAACCATTCCTTTTTAACTTTCAAGTCTAATGAAATAATTGTGAAACTAGATACTTTGAAAACAATTTATATATTTCTGCTAGAGTATATAATTTAAATTTAAATTTAAGAAAAAGTTATGATATCTTAAATCCCAGTTTTACATTAGTGGACATAACACAAAATTGAAAGCAACAAAATACGTCACAATTCCTCCATCCTCTTAAATCCCCCTTCCTTTGGATTGTAAATGGCTT
Source organism: Dolichotis patagonum (assembly GCA_004027295.1). Lineage (NCBI taxonomy): Eukaryota > Metazoa > Chordata > Mammalia > Rodentia > Caviidae > Dolichotis > Dolichotis patagonum. The sequence continues at coordinate 31,509 of PVJX010012713.1, read as the reverse complement.
ATTTTTTACTGAAAACATTTATCAGAAGAGACAAAAGATAATTTTGATCATAATTTCCTTCTAAAAATGTCAGATTCAGTCACATTTTATTTCACACTTCAGCTATCAATTCATGTCTTGGATGTAAGGTTTTAAAATATTCTATCTCAGTGGAAAATTTCATTGTATATTCCATATTTGGATTGCTATAACTTTGCCAACAGCTCCCTCTATGTTCCATCACCCAGAAATTTACTGTACATCCTCTGGATAACTGTGTCATTTTTGACAAATATGCTCCTAAAAAATAATTTAAGCAATTCAACATTATGTAATAGAATATTAGGACTGCAGAGTTTTGTTTGCTTTTCAAATATGGTATATTGTTTAAGCAGTTCATATATATTATTTTTAAGATTAATTCAATTCCAATTTGAATTACATTTTGAACATGCCGCTATCATATATAGAAAAAAACTGAAATCATGAAGAAAGACACGATGAACTGACATATTTAACAGAAATTATGTACATTTCTATTTATGTCTCAATGCTAGGATAAAATTAAGCTGGTTTAGATTTAAACATGATGAGAAAGGGAATATTTTTGTTAACGAAAGCCAAGTATATGTATCAGCAAGTAAAAAGAGCTGACAATTCAGTTCCAGAAGCTACTTCTAAACTAAGCAATTATAGAAGGTTTACAGTTCTGGGTAGAAAAATATAATTAAAAAAGTGACATGAAATAAAATTTCACAATTGTTTTTGCTTATGTTTAGGAAAATCCATAGCAGTAGAATTGCCAAACCATTCTACTTACAATGCTATTATAATTGCTCCATTCCCTGTTGAGTTAAAGGTGACTTCATAATCCATTTCAACACCATGTTCCTAAGAGGTGTGAAGTTTATAAACTGGATAAAAGCTACTTTTAAATTATGTTAATAGTCTCCACTACTTACTAAGTTTTAAATTTCCTAATAACTATAATGAATATTTGATAAGGTTGTTTGGAGATTCAAGTACCATTATAATATTTATGTATAAAATATTTTATGTTACACTTTTCTAGCATTTATAGTTTAAAATTAATTTGATCCTATTCCATCTCCTTATATAAAGAATCTGATGTGCTATCTAATAAGAGGCTTCTTAAAAAGTTACTTGATTGTGCAGATATATGTTATGTACATATCTTTACCATTAGGGAGTATCATTAATAAACCATTAATAAAATCTATTAATTTAGAAATAAACAGTACCCACATGGAACACAAATTAGCATTGATTTTTTGTTTACAGCTTTTGTTTTTTTTTCAGCATTAAGGGTGTGACACAGGTTTTCCTACTATTGTGTTGTATATTTAGTCTTTTTTATTTTTATTCTATTTAGGGTTTTGCTATATTGCCAGACTGTGTTTTAATTTGTGTTCCTACCAAGTAGCTGCTTTACAGGCATGTACCACTGTGCCAAGCATATTCATTTAAATTATTTTGTACCACTCTACAAATTAAAGACATATTTATTGTTCCTCCAAATTTTAATTAATAAAATAAGGCCGAGAAATATAAATACTTTGCCTAAGTCACACAAACAGCCTGTTTCCAAAATATTTTTCTGCAACTTCACATGACATTGTCTTTTTTTCTATTTAAGATGACTCCAAACATTGTACAAATGCTACTAGGAAAATACACTATTCATGTTACATGTAATGTATTTATTATATATGCCATTAAAATACTTTTTAATCACTTTGTAAATTAATGTCTTGAAGTATATTTCTATGAGAAAAAATTCATCACATAGATACATGAAAAACTGACATTTCTAATAAAAAAATGAACATTACAAATGAAAAGACATTTCACATATCCCAACAATGAAACCAGGAAGTATGAACAGAGAATACAAAAAAGAAATACAAAGATCTTTCAATACAGAACTCTCTGTGTTCCAAGATTAGCAAATAAATAAAAAATACTATATATTGTTTCCCTACTGGCAAAACATTTTTATAGATTTGTAAAAGCTTGTGTACATAAGCATGCTGTATACTGTTTTTGTAAACATTTTAGGAGCACTGTACACACACATTAACACAATTCTACTTAGAGTAGTCTGTCCCACTTGATATGGCTTATATCTAAATGTCCCCTACAGCATCATGCACTCAAACACGAAGTCTGGGGGAGGATTTTGGACCATGGGAGTGTAACACTGGGTTAACTCACTGATGGATTTAGTATAGTTCTGGATGTGTCTGGATGTGTGAGAACAATTTACTAAAGAAGGAAGACCAACCGCCCTCCCTTCTGAATGTGGGTGATAGCAACCAACAGGTTTGTAGCCTAGATGGTATAAAAAGGGAAAGAAAGAAGGCCCATTGCTTCCTGCCTGCCACACTATAACCTATTTTTTTCATGCAATGCCCAACTGGCACGCACCCTGCATCAGAACCAGTGACTATGCACTGAAACCGCTACAAATCATGAGCTAAAAATAAACCTTTCCTTTCAGCTTGTGGGTATTAAGTATTTTGTCCTAGCGACAAGAAAGTAACTAAGATTTCTGTGCATTTGCATAAAAATATGTCCTCGGAAGTATATTATGGCCTATTTTTTGTAAGAATCTTCAAAAATTGTGTGAACTTGAAAAATGTTTGAAGATGCTGATTACTCACATTGTGGAATAAAATAGTGAATCTATCAATACTAAATAATTTCATAATTTATTGTTAAAGGGAAAAAACAAGTCATATCTTATTAATATTGGTATAAAGAACATAATTTTAATTTCAAATATTAGTTATTATGGTTGCCAATAGGCAATACAACCTGGAAGAGATAAAGTATACTTACAGTAGATTCTTTTATCCTTAATTTTGTAGAAATTTTACATTTTTATGTTTTATTGTTACATTTCAGATACACATAATGATAACATTTATCACTGGGAATTTGTTCCTGTACATGATACATCTTGTCTCTTCTTTTTTTCCCATTCCCCTCTGCTTGCTTCGATCTATCTACTCCTTATTTACCAAAACTTTATTTTCATTTTCTTCCTCTTACTCTTTATTTTTTGTCTCTTCTTCCTTTCCCCACCCCTTTCCCCTTCCATTTGAACATATTCTTCCCAATTCCTAATATATAATATACTTTTTGGTCTTTATTCATACTATAAGTTTCTCATGCCAGAGAAACCTGATATATTTGAGCATTTATGCCTTCTTTATTATCCTTCAGAATATGATTTTTCAAGGTGCATCCATTTACTTAGCAATGTATCAGATGTATCCCCATATATGACAAGATAGTATCACATTGTATAAAAAAATCTTGATGGACATTATGGCTGTTTTCAAGATTTAGCTTCTACAAACTGTGCTGCTAAAAATGTGCATGTGTACATATATCACTGTGGTGTGATGCTTTTAATTCTATCAGGAAGACACCAATAAGGGGAACACCTGGGTCAAATGAAACCTCTAATCCTAGTTTTGTGGGGAATCTCCACACTGATCTCCACAGTGGTTACACCAGTCTATACTCCTACCAACAATGGAGAAGGGTTTCTTTTTCCCCACAGTCTTGCTAGCATCTGTTATTGATTGATTTCTTGATAATAGCCATTCTTTCTGGGGTGAGATGGAGTCTCAGCATTATTTTAATTTGCATCTCTTGAATGATCAGTAATGCAGAATATTTGTTCTTTTGTGTATTTACTAGTCATTTCTACTTCTTAATCTGAAAAGTGTTTATTCATTTCAGATGCTGATTTTTGGGTTGCATCTCTAAACTTGAGAAGTCTGATATTTTTATTTCTCTATACATTCTAGATATTAGTGCTTTATTTGAGAAGCAAATAGCAATTTTTTTTCCCACACTATGGGTTGATGTTTTACTCTGTGGCAATTTTGTTTATTGTGCAAGAGGTTTTTTGGAAGAGGAGATCTGAGCTGCTGATTCTTTGTGATATTTTCTGGGTTATTAGGGTTTTGTTACTAAAATCTTTGCCTTTTTTCACATGTTCAAAAGTTCTACCTATTCTATATTCCAGCAGATTTAGTGTTTCTGTTTTGATACTTAGATCTTTGATCCATTTCAATTTTAGTTTAGTACATGGTAAAAGATACTGGTCTAGTTTTAATCACCAGCAGGTGGAAAATCAGTTTCTCTAGTACCATTCATTAAAGAAGCTATCTTTCTTGCAGGGATGGTGTTTGGCTCTTTTGTCAAAGATAAGGAGTGTGTTTGGAGTTGTTTACGCATATTTCAATATATTCTATTAGTCCATGGATCTGCTATTTTGCCAGTACCATACTGTTACTTTTCACAGAAACTTGGTTGTATAATTTCATGTCAGGGTTAATGATGCCCCCTCAGCCTTACCTTTGTTACCCAGAATTGCTTTGAAGGTCTCCTTTTGTTCCAAATGGAATGTTGGAGACAACAATCATAAGTATATATGATGGTGCACCCAATATAAAACAAATGTTAATCAATTTGAAAAAGCAAGTAAGCATGAACATGATTGTCATGGGGGACCCCAATATCCCACTGTCACAAGGGTAGTTTAAATAGAAAAAAATCAACAAAGAAATATGGGAACTGAACCAAAATTTTAAACATATGGACCTAATAGATGTGTATAGACTGTTCAACTTCACAGCAACAGAATAAATTCTTGTCAGCTATATACAGGACACTTATCCAAAATAGACCACATACTAGCTCATGGGACATTCTAATGCAAAGGAAATGAAATTATCCTATGCATATTATCAGCCCATAGCATAATGAAATTGGAAATCAATGGAAAATCAAAGTACAAAAACTTCATAAAAACATGGAAACTAAATGGCACATGAGTGAACAACCAACAGGTAACAGATGAAATTAAAGAAGTATTTAGATAATTTTTTTCAATTAAACAATAATACCAGTACAACATACTGGGACTTATGAGACATAATGAAAGCAATTCTATGAAGTAACATTTTAGTGTTGAACTTCCATATCAGAAAATCAAAGTGACCACAAATAAAAAACTTAATTTTGAACCTCAAGCTTCTAGAAAAAGAAGACTAAGTCAAACTCGAAAATCATACGAGAGGAAATAAGGATCAGAAATTAATACATTTGAGACTAAGAAAACAACACAAAGAATCAATGAATTGAAAAGTGATTTTTTGAAATAGTAAATAAAATTGATAATCCCCTTACCAATCTTATCAAGATAAGAAAGAAAGAAAGAAAGAAAGAAAGAAAGAAAGAAAGAAAGAAGAAAGAAAGAAAGAAAGAAAGTTCAATCCATGTAGTTAGGAATGCGAAGGGTGAAACCACAACAGATCCTGCAGAAATCCCGAATATCATCAATGCTGACTTTGAGGACCTGTATTCTAATAAGATGGAAAGTAGAAGAAATGGACAGATTCATAGATACATATAAATTACCAAAGCTGAATCAAGAATATATAAAAATTCTAAAGAAAACAGTCAATGCAATTGAAGGTACAAGTAAAAATCAACCAACAAAGAAAAGCCCAGATCCCAGTGGATTTACTGATGAATTCTACAGATTATTTAGAGGTGATATAATGCTGTTACTTCTCAAATTATTTAACAAAGATGAAAGGGCTTGGAATAAAGTATTACTAATTCCAAAATCAGAGAAAGATTCAACCAAAAAAGAAAACCACAGGCTAATTTCCCTAATGAACATATTTGCAAAAATTTTCAGTAAGATACTGGCAAACAGAAAGCAGTAAATTACGAAGATTATACAACATGACTAAGTAGAATTCATGCCAGTGATGCAGAGATGGTTAAACGTATGCAAATCAATAAATTTAATATATTATAGTAACAGAGCCAAGGATAAAAACCACATGATTATCTCAGTAGATGCAGAAACAGCATTTGACAAAGTCAAACACCCATTCATTATTAAAAATATACTCCAGAAATAATTAAAACAGTGGCCTTTATTTCAATCCAATAAAAGATACCTATTGCAAACCAAGAGCCAACATCATACTAAATGGACAAAAACTGAAAATTTTCTCTGTAAAATCAGGAACAAGAGAAGGATGGCCATTATCACCACCTTTATTCAATATAGTTCTGGAAACATTACCCAGAGCTGATTCAACAAGAGAGAGAAATAAAAGGAATAAGGATAAGAAAACAAGGAGATGAATTATCATTAGTTGCAAGGAACATATTTTACACAGAAAATTCAAACACTCCACCAATGGACTTCTGCCAAAATTCTACTGAATTCAGTAGTGTAGCTGGACACAATGTCAACACTCAAAAATTAGTAATAATCCCCTACACAAATAACAAATTCAATGAGATATAAATTAGGAAAATAATACTTTTCACAATTATCCAAAAAAAATAAATACTTAAGAATCAATCTAACAAAGGAAGTAAGAGACTTTTATGTTGAAATCTACAGTATTTTAATAAAAAGAGATCAAAGAAGATATCAAAAGATGGAAACATATGCCTTGTTCTTGAGTATTGCTGTAGTCAGGAATTCTAAAGGACACATTATTTACAATATTATTTACAATGGTCACCCATGGAGTCAAATACAAAGAAATTGCAGGAAATGAGTCCACACACAAACACCTAAAGAATCCATCTGAGGACCTGGATCCCATAGAAATGTCCTACATGAGTCCAGCTAAAGATCTAGTGCCCACGACAAAGCCCCCAAAGAATTCAAATACAGATTTAGAGCCCATTGCAATGACTTATGGATCTGTGCTGGGAGGGTCCAAAGGTCAGTGCTAGAAGCTAGAAATTCTGTGCCAACAGGATGAAGGATCAGTGCCATTAAGAGTTTTGCACTGGAACCAGCAAGCAATGCTCAAAGTATGGACCATGGCTCCCCCCAAAATTACCACAGCCATCCTCAGAGACAAAAAAGGTCCTGAGCTCCTCTGACATGAGAAAAGCTGAGTTCATATCAGGAAGCCAGGGTGACAAACTTCTCCTGGAGATTGAACAGCACACATCTTTCCCTCTAGAACCAGGAAGCAATGCTCAAACTAAGGATCATATCTCCCCCAAAGTGAACTGCAGCCATTCTCACAGACAATATTCGGAGCTCCTCCAATGATGAAAACTGAGGAGAGCAGCCAGCATGACATGCTCCTGCAGGAGAATCAACAGCCCCCAAAGAAACAGCAGCTCCTGTTTTTTCTCTCCAGTTCTCCGTTTTTATGATAGCACAATGCTCAGGTGGGCCAGCCACATCCAGCATTCTGCTGATTCACTCAGCTCAGTTGGTATTACAAGCCAGCTATGAAGCCACCACAAGTAGGAAGAACCACTATTGTGAAAATGCACATACTTCCAAAATTGTTATACAGATTTAATGCAATTCTGATCAAAATACCAATAGCAAAATGAGAAAAAAATGATCCTAATATTCATTTTGAAGTACTCTGTTTACATCTGCATATTTAAAAATTTAAATTATTTATTGTTAAAATTTAATTATATTTCTAAATACTCTCATTTTTATTAGAGAATTGATCTTATTCTGTAAGTTAATGACAGCACAGATAATAACAATTTTTTCAAAGTACAGTAGCAAAGTGTATTGTATATTAATTCTATAGTAAATTTTCTCATATGTGAGATTATAACAGGATAAAACAGAGCACAGGAAAAATCAAATTTAGGGAAAAAAAACTGATGGCTTGTATTGGAAAGCATTGCTTCTCATAATACCAACACACATTATAGAATAATGATAATAATGTAATATAAAACATATGAAGAAGCATTTTTAAAAATGCTTTGAAAATTCATTATCTGTTCTACAGGGCAATATGTAATATTCTTAGTAGATAAATCCAGGAACTTATATGATATTTGAGCCATCACTAATAAAAAATGCAAGAGTACATTAGCTATAAAAATACAATCGAGGCAACCTAAATGTTAAATTTTTTATCTTTCTTTTTTGCAACCTTATTCTTTATTCCATTCATGCATTACACTCCACAAAACAAGTTTTTACACTTCACAAAACAAGATTTTGGTGAGAGGGTTCTCTGCCTATAAAAGACTCTTTATCTACCCTTCATGAATCTACTAGCATTCATCTTGTTCCAGGGTAAGGATACATAATGAATTTGAATCGTCAAGTTCTTATAATAACAATATTTTATGCTCATGCTCCTTGCAAGCAGTGGTCCACTAGACTTTTCTTGGGTCTTGGAGGTTTTGAAAGCTTGAATCCACTTGGCTTTGTGTTTCAGAATTCACACTGGAGGACTTCTACTGCCTGGGACTTGATTTCCCATTGTGGAGGGCAGAGACCAAAAGGGTCTATTTAACACAGGTGACAGAATGTAAAACTTGTGCTTTGATGTAGCAGATACCATGTTCACCAAGGTCATTGGCTGAAGTCTGTCCCATGATCCAGGGAAAACACTCAAGGAGAAAACGTGAAAGGAAGGGGGCCAAATACAATTCTTTGGTTTTATTACAATCTAACCCAGTTACTGAACTATAATAGAGCAGGTCATTCACATTTTTGTTAAACTAAACTTTCCTCATTTTCTAAAGAAATGTATCATTCCATGGGTGAAAATAATAATCTTAGCCATATAAAACTGTATGGAGATACGTGAGCTCGTTTCCACTTTTAGAATGACTAAAATGTTGAAAAATAAACATACACAAAGGCTAGGTTTTTATTTAGTTTGGTAGTATTAACTATAGTATTATATTAACTCTTAGTTAATGTTCAGTGAAGGAGAATTTAGAAGAGCCTTTTGAAAGTATTATCTCACATGAATTAGTTTTGTTTAAAGAATGTGTTCAAATGCTACAAGCAACTGTCAAATATATATTTCTTTATGAAGTTACTGCTATTCATCTATTTTCAAGGAGATGGTCTAGTGTTATCCTGGGTTCTTACTTTAGTAGAAATAGAAATTACTGTTAAAACAACTGCACGCTTTCTGGCTAAAGCTGTAATTGCAGAATAAGAGAACACAGGGCGAGCACTCTGGCTTGATACCTGGAGAAGGTACACTGTGATGAAGAGGGTCAGGTTTGACTGCCACACAGCAGGAGGTCATAGAGATTGGCTGAGATGGGCCAGAGTCCAGTTCCTCATTATTTCAGTTTTCTGGATTTCTAGTTCTGAAAGTATCCTATGACCTCAGGGCTACTCCATTCCAATGAAAGGATGGTTTCTATTTGGGGCAGTTGGGTCAGGTCTTGCTTTTCCAGGAATCTAAGTATTCTCATATTTAGGACAATAGCTGGTGACTTTTAAGCATGCGTCAGGAAGGGAAACTGGAAGTTGTGACAGCTCATAATAAGATGTCCCTTTGAATCCTGCATATTACTATAATTATGCTTGGTAAACTCCAACTTGAAGTGGGTACATGATAGGGTAGGCAACTTTAGGGCTAATAAATTTTATTCTGTCCACTTTTAGATGGAAACTTTCTAAATGTCTAGTATGCCTAGGTGCATAGCAGAGACGAATTTGACCCAGAGTTGTACAAAACACAGGCCAGGCTTTGTTCAACTGTTAATTACCAATTAAGCATTTGTAGACATTAGCAAACAATTACAAATTTCTGCAAAGAATTGATTTTACAACTCTAATTTTCTCTGAGGAAAACAAATCATGCTTTCAATGAGTAACAAGTTAAGAGGCCAGGAGACAGTTTCTTCTTTGTGCACGTGGTGATCTCTGACTGTGTCACGACATCTTGCATACATCTGATTAATAACCCAAAAACACATGAAAACTAAAGTTCCAAACCTTAGTACTGAATATAGAAATGTCTAGTTGGTAGTATATAATAAGTACTTTATGAAATATTGATATTTATATTAGTATTTATATCTTGAGTCTTATTTCATATACATTTGTTTTTTCTGTTTTATTGACCTAATCTAAGCCCATTCCCTAGAAATATAATCACAATTATAAAACATATGTAAAAATGTTCAGACTGGTGATTTGGACAAATTCAAAATCTCTTCTACTATGTTGATAATTATAATGAATTTTAGTAAGTATTTTTGAAGTCTTCTGATACGAATGTGAGAAAGACATGACTGAGTTAGAAGTTATATTAATTGCCCTCAATAAATTAAAGTTTAATTTGACATTTATTGATCAGTAAAAAATGAGTAGCCTACTGTCTTGGAAAATGAGTAAAATTGTTACATAGCCCAATTCACTAGAGTCCCAGGTTCAGAATGGAGCAGGTGTGAGCAGTCTGGGCATCTGGCTAGAAGCTGCGAAGCAGAGTCTGCATGAGGAACTGCTGAAGCTCAGTTAATGCAGATTTAGCTTCTGCTTTGTTTACTTGGAAGAGAAATAGAATCTGCTTGATTGGTACAGAGAAAAGTTAGCCTCAAATACCAGCTCAGTGAACACGATGGGTTATGTCGCTTGCCAATACGTTTATCCACATAAGCCCCATAGTTTGGTATGGGTCTAAATACATTTGAGGCTCCAATCATCTTCAGATGCAATTTAGCATTCAAATGAAATCAAGGTGTTAACCATAAGTGGCAGGAGCATCATGTTCAAAATTAAAAAAACAGAAAACAAAATATGATTTTATAAAAAAAAAACAGACACTGAATGTTACGGGTGGAAGCTCAACAGACAACATCATTGTTGAGTATCTGATTTCTTTCTCTAAGACTATTTTTATAAAATATATCTAAACCTCAGGTATCAGCTGTACTTGAACTGAGAAGTCTTAAACTTTATTGGAATTTCTTCTTCACAACTTAGTAGGAGAGACTCAGAGATATTAGAGGTAGAATAAAGACCCAAGTGGATGAAAGAGCCACTCCAATTAGAAAATTAAAAAAAAAAACCTGATATGCAAACAAACATGAACAAGTGTAAAATACTCTTTTGAGTAATTTAAAAGAAAAAGGAAGACTTCTGGGCCTGCAGGACAGCCAGCAGGAACAAGTACTATCATGGACTCCACTGACTCAGAGTTGTAAGAGCTATTTTTTACAATAAAACAGACTTAAAACCTGTAGATAAGCTAAGAAAGAGAAATATAGTAGGAGACTCAAAGATACAGGAAAAGAGGTGGTTGTCTGATGAACAAGGCCATTGACTTATCTTTGCTGCTCAGGTTAAAAATCAAGGTACCGTATCGGGCACCTCTTTTCTGTCACAATCCTCCACAGCTGGAATGTCTGCAAAGACTGTCAGTCCAGCCTTCAGAGTGGGCCCTGAATCTTGCAACTTTCTACCCATCTCTATGGGTAATACTTCAGCTCTGCCAAAATCCTCACCGTTAGTGGCGCTGCAGCCTCCTCACTCCCCTCCCCAATCCCCCCTGAGCTCTCAAAGATCTCTGGCTCACATACTGCGATTAATATAAAGCAGACTCTGTCATTCCATTTCTTCAAAGGCACAGTGTTTTTCCACCATGTTAAGGAGTCAAAAACCCACTAATGCTTTACATTTTTACCTTTCCCATCTTTGGTCTTTCTTTCTACCTGGATCCACTTGCATTCACTTTCCTCTAGCTAAACTAGCTTTCTTAATTTCTCCTGACCATGTCAGTTACATCTATGTTAGTCCACTCTGCTATAAGAGGCTGCTATAAGAGATATCATAAACTGCACAGTGACTACGATAATTTATATCTCCCAGTTTTTGAAGCTGGAGAGACCAAAATCAAGGTGCTACCACATTGGCTTTCTGATGAGGGTCTAATATCTGGTTCATAGATGGCACCGTCTCCAGTCTGAAGAGCCCTTTAAGGTCCCATTTATGAGAATGCTGTTTTCACTTATGCAGGTATCAGCCCCATGACTTGACTGTGCCCCAAGGCTCTACTTCCTTATGCTATCACATTAATAATTAGATTTCAACATGTGAATTTGTGTGGGACACCAATATTCAGGTCAGAGAAGCATCTTAACTCAGACTTTTACATTCATTATTCCAATAGCCTGCGTGGACACATAGTTTTTTTTTTTTAATTTTTTATTTTAAAGAGAATAAAACAAAAGAGGGCAGTACAGAGCAGATCAGAACAGGACAACATAGGCAACACTTTACATTAAGACAACTGGACATCAACAGTAGCTAACACCATATCACTTACTCTGCTATAGTTGAGCATAGTTTCAAATACAATAATATCAAACATAACACAGTAGTATAAAGCCATGCATACAGTGAAAGAATTACAGGGCTTTCTGAACTGATTAACAGGAAATGATCAATGGGTACTATAATATCTCATTTTCGATAGAAAAATTTTGTTTAAACTATCACACATATTCAAATCCGAATAAGACACAATGTGATAGATAGAACCAATGGTAGTAGAACAAAAGAAGCATGGTAGGACTTCTAAGAAGGATGATATTAAATCAGCAATAGCTGTCATAATGTTTTGTTTTCTTCAAAACAGCTGTTCATATCACACATGATATAGTCAAACAAAACAGAATAAAACCATTCCAACTGATGATTGAAAACAATGAAAGGCTTCAAAGCTATGAGATGGGGACTCATGCTTACCATAAAGTCTTATATACTCTTATCAACTCTCATACTAGGGAGACTATATGGTATTTATCCTGCAACAATTTCAGAATATTTGCCAGATCCTATGTTTTCAAAGAGGCTTTCTCTGATCACATAAACTACTTTCTCATTTTACCTTAATTTATTTTCTTATAATATTTATCACTATATGACAATATAATAAATAGTTATACTTTTATATGATTAGTTTATACTCTTCTCTACTGTACCAATAAGGGAAGATAATTTTTCTGTTTGTTTCTTTTTCAAAAACTTAGTTATTTAGCAATTTATCTAACAAGTTGTGTAGGTTCTCTTTAGGAAAAAATAAAAATATTAATAAAGTTGTTTATTAAATGAACATTTATTTTAAATTAAAATGTAAATTAAAATGTAACATTACCTTGGACAGCTTTATTAAGGTGTGATTTATGAATTATACGATTCACTTATATTAACTGCAGTTCCTTGCTGTGCCTTGCTTTTTATCTAGTAGTTTCTTTTAAAGGCAGAAGTTAATTCAAATTTGATAAATTCATATTTATCACATTTTTAAAGTTTTACTTTTCATCTTATCTAACAAATCTCTACTTCATACTGTGCAAAAACTAATTCCTCTTATGACATTTTTCTAGATGTTTTGGATTTTTAGCTCTGATATTTATATCTATAATCTACTTCAAAATAATTATGTCTTTAGGTAAATTTCGAGTTTCATTTTATTGAAAATGAGATATAAGAATGTATATTTCTGAACTGTTTATATTTTATTCCATTGCTTTAGTTATTTGTGCTATTCAGGTTTTTTGTTAATTTTATAGTAAGATTTGTTGCTAACTTTATAGTAAATCTGGCAACCAGATAGTATAAGTCTTCCATCTTCATTTCTCCTAAAAATTTCTCTAGTAGACATCCTTCAAATTTCAATGTGTGTTTATATGCAGGTTTATCAATTTCTATAGAGAAGATAAAATAGCAACAAAAACAAAGTGCTACTAAAAATTTTGATTAGGCTGATTTTGAATCTTCCAGTCTATGACATATTCTACTTCTCCATTAATTTATCAGTTATTAATTTATTAATACCCTTCAGCAATGCTTCATTTTCAAAATGATAATTGATAGCTTCATAATTCATTCATATGTGTTCAACAGTTAGATATGCTATTATAAATGGTGTTTTTAAATGTCAATTTTAAAATTTTATTACCAATATATAGAAATGAAATTCACTTTGCATATTGATTTGTAGTTCAGCTAGTTTACAAGAGTTGTTTATTTTCTCCTAAAAACTTTAGAATAGAGATTTCTTAGAATTTTCTTCATAAATTATGAACACAATTTTACTCTTCGCATTTTTTTTCCTTTGGGATAGCATATCAAACTACCAGAAACCTTGTGGCTTAAAACAACCACAATTTATTCTCCCATTACTAAAGTTTGTGGTCTAAAATCAAATTTTCATCATATTTGGTTCCATCTGAGATCTATGGAAGGGAACTGTACATTTCTGTTTCCTAGCTTCTGGTACTTCCAGTCATTCTTTAATTTACAAATTCCACGACTCTAAAGCCTGTAACAGTGACCTTGATTTTGTATCTTTACATGAACATTCTTATAAGGACACTAGTCATCTAAGAACATAAGTCCATCTCACGCCAGTGTGAACTCATTTAACTAATTTTTTTTTTTGTACAGGGGATCAAACTCACAACCTCATGCTTGCTGGGCAAGTGCTTATGCCACTGAGCTATATCCCTGGCCTCATTTAACTAATTTCATCTTCCATGACTCTGATTCCGAATAAGATCTCAGTTGGACATATAGAGGTTTAGAAGTTTGGGTTATTTATTTATTTATTTATTTTTACTATGTTTCCTTCTCTGAATTTCATTTACATATCTCTTTAGTGTCCTGTTGTTCACTGCTGAAGGATTTTGAAGGAAGAGACTACATTTCTATTCTCTCCATGGAAATTAGTTCACAGGTTATGCCTTCAGATGAACAAAGGCAGTGAACCACTGGCTTAGTTCTACAACTATTCTCAGTGTCATTTATTTCTATTGGATGAGAGAAGAAATAAATTATAATAATGTCATCAGAACAAATAAATAAATAAATGAATAAGGTTCTAGAAGAGTTATCGCCTTTTTCAACATGAACATTCACTGCTGAACACAGGTAAAGGACATACAGAAAATATCACTAAATATTCAGTTCATAAGAAAAGTCTAACATATTTTACAAAAAAGGTTTATATTAACCAATTTTCTGCTAAGATAACAAAATATCAAAAGCAATTGAGAAGATTTATTTGACTCACAGTTTTGGAGGATCTTGTGCAAGACTGTCCATTGATTTGGACCTCTGACAGGGTACCATATTGTGGAAGATTCTTGGAGTAGACCTAACTGTTCATCTCATGAACCAGGAGGCAAACAGGAAAAAGAGACCACCATCCTACAGTGCCCTTTGAGAGCATTCACTTTTTGACCTAAGGATTCTTGCTAGATTCCATTTTTTATAGAGATCCACAGTACATCCCAATAGTGTCATCAAGTCCTTATCACATGGTCAGGGAACTCACCCAAATCACAGCAAGGTCTTATCCCAAGAGCTTTCCAGGCTTCTAATGTATCTGTGCCCCATTCTGTCTGAGAATAACATTCTCTATTCTTTCATTGTGATTCTATTTGTAACATTTCTAATTTGATGCTGTGTCCTTTAATCTATTGTTCTCAGCATTTTCACATTATAATTTCCTACTCCCCTTCCTCCTTATTATATTAGTTGACCTTCATACAGTGGTGGATTAGAACCATTATGCATGTGAAATTCATAGCAATTAGTGCTTTGAGTGTTAATAACTATTTATTCTGATTTTATTAGGAATAATGTTATGATGTTGAGTTACAGAAATGTGTGAATTGATAATGGGCTTCACAAAACAAAGCCTTTGAAACTATTGCCAAAAGGAAAGCTAAACATAGCTATCTCCTTTAAAAATTCTTAGCTAAAATAAACATATAAATGCTGCAAAATGAAAGTACTAAGACAAGTTTTCAGCTACATTGACAGAGTCAGAAGGATAAAGACGTGATGATCCCTCACTATTTCTGGGTGAAAATTGTTCCAAGGGTCCCTAAACACACTTCTATTATGTTTGCTTTCTTCAAAAGAATGTTCCACAGCTCTATCTTAGAAAAACTATAATCCTTTTTCTTTCCCCTAGAGATAGTAGATAAATGGCTATAACAGTCAGAAGCAGTTTGTTTCACGACCTCAGACCATGCTTAGATACACAGGTTGCCAGAAAGGTCATACTCTATCCAGGTACAGTACTCAAAGCCATGTATGTGAATAACAATTTGTTTCAAAAAATCAATAAAATGCAAGTCTAGTGACAAAGAGAATGGGATTGCAGGACAGTAACATGGTGCCCAGGCTTAAAGCAAGTGAACTGTTGTATATGGGAATTTTCTCTTAAATGAAGTGTTTGTTTAGGTACTTTTATGATATCCAGTGGCAAACAGGATGGCAAGATACCAATAAATAAGGTTGTCTTTAAATGAGTCCTGTTGGGCCCATTTCTAATCTGTAATAACAGGCAATAGTACTCTTCAAATCATTAAAATAGACACCAGTCTTAAAATATCCTGCTAAGGACTTAAAACTCACGAGATTCTTGTTTTGTTCTCTGTTCTCAATAATGTGAAATCTGTATTTAACAACTTTGCATGTTGGTTTCATGATAAAATGATGGGAATGATAATTTTGTACAATTCCTGAGGGCATGACAATTAACTAGCATTTATAAAGTGCTTTAAAGAGAGGTGCCATGTTTTAGCTAAGTATTTAATATAAACTCATCGAAAGCTGATGTGCACACCATCTAAATGAGATCTTCATATCCACAGAAATAGCTAGAAGTGATAAAAGTGACAGTTGGAATATAAAAATAAAAATTTTTAAATCTGGCAATGAATTCAGAATTCTTAGGACATACATACAGCTAATTATAATTTTGCTCTTCAAAGCACATTGTACAAGCTGTAAGTTTTATTTTGATCATACTTTTCAGTAGTTCAGCTTGCAAGCAAGAAGAAAGTGCAAAATAGAAGACTACCCATACATTCCCCTATAATGATTAAAAGTGTGTGTTCAGATTGTTAGACAAGACAAGCAAGAAAGTAGGTCATTATATGAGAGATAAACAAAAAGTGGACCAAAATATAAGAGAGAAATGATTTGTTTCTGTTAAATAACACAGGGTACAGTTGATACATAACAGAGACCTCAGTCGCTGTTAATATTTAATGAACACACATATGACATACTGTGAGTCAGTACCCTAGGGCAAGGACGCAGTGGGAGATCATTCTGTGTCTAACCTCTCCAATGCTGTCTTTAGCAAATACTTGCTGTTTTGTCCATGAAGAAACAAGAAATCAGAACAACCAACAAGTTAATGTAACTCATAATAGTACCATCTCCAGCTTAGTGGAGTGTTATGCTAATGGAAATAGCAGAGCCTGAGGAACCTTCTCCTGCCTTTTTTCCCATTTCTGACTTGCATACCAGCTAGAAAAATGGTGCCAACAGACACACAAAAGAATTGTCTTGGGAAGAGGCACAAGAGTCATTCTTTCATTGAACAAAATAGTGCAACCTGGTAAACGTGTCAATAGAAATTGATTTTGGGCAACACTAAAATCTTTCTGCTCACTTTTACCACATCCATCCTTTAAAATCAAGGAAAGAAATTGTTTACTAGGACAATTCATGATCTGAAGGGAACACAAGCGCCTATACAAAATGTAAGAAATAAATGTAAGGCTTATACACTAGGAAACAAAGATGGTAAGAGGAGTTGCCTGTGACTATGTAACCAGAATAAATTAAGTATTGCAAATAATGAATCTGAAATAACATAATAAATATTCTCAGAAAGGTAAAGGATATATTGAGAACACCAAGAGAAGTCAAATAAATGCAGTAAAATATATAAAGGGCATAAAGATAAAACATATATAAAATCAATAGTACAACAAATAGATTAAATAGAATATTGCATATACTCAAAGAATAAGATAATAAACTGAATGATCACACAACTCTCACAAAAGATACCAGGAAGAGATATAAGAGATGTAAATAATGAATGACAAGTTAAAGGATAATATAGCATCAAGTAAAAATAATATTTCATCTAGAAAGCTCAAAGTAATGAAGAAATTAAAAGGATTTTTTTTTTAAAAAATTAGGACTAAATAAATGTCTTCCAATGGAAAGGGTTAGAAATTCAAAAAATATTTTCTAATAAATGTACCTTAGAAAATTCATCTATACAATTCCAAGAGAAAAATTACAATTGTCTACAGTTAAAAACATGATACTACTTGAGTAGAAACTGTCAAAGACAGTGAAACTATAGTTTCAAAATATTAAGGTAGAAGATTTTGAATCTCTAATTTTTTATCCAATTGAACTATATTTAGATATAGTGAACTTACAGTTGTGCTTATTTTCCATTACATTCTGACAATCTCTGTCTTAATTAGTATTTAGCAATTCAAAGCGATTCCTGATATATTTTTTAACATTGTTCATATACCTGTTTTCATTGTATTGCACTTGTTCTGTTTCTTATGCCCAATTGTTATATCCCCTGCTCCCAAATGAATTAAATGTTCAGTTTGAGTTTCAAATATGGACATTGGCAGCTCAAAACATTTTTTCGACACTCATCATTCCACCCCACTATTCCATTATACTTACATAAAAGAGAAAATGTCTACATTGTGGGGGAAACTATTCATCAGAACACAACAAAAATGAATGGTCTGCATATTATACATATAATAATTTATAAGGTAGAATCACAAGTTTAGAGCACTTTTGTGTAAGTGATAGGGCACCATTACAATGAAAAAACCTTTAATTATGTTGTAAAGGTCTGGTATTCCAATAAAATGTCACTTGAAAATAAACTTCTAACAGTTAATTATCAGTGATATTTAACTTGTATAAAAACTAAATATCACCATATAATCCAGTGATCAGTTTATTGCTTTTATAGACAATTCAGTATTTTACAGGTTTTCAAGTAACAACGAAAAACCTTTCCACTTGCCCTGTTCACAGCTTTGTTCCAAGGGCTCTATGACATCTTGGTGCTCTATGTTACCAATAGACATTTAAGAAACATGAGAAAACACAGCATTATCACCTAGGAACAAACATAAAATTTGTGCCTTAGTGTTCAAGTCCCAAGTCATTTCTATATTACATACAGTAACATCTAAGACATGTAGAATTTTCTAGTTCCTGGTAGACACCTGCTAACACTATAAACATTTATCAGAAGTGAAACAGCTTTTCTGGAAGTGAAATTCAGTGAATAATTTAGTTTATCAATAGTTACATTTTTAGTAGAAATGATGGAAAGTGCATGCCACCAAGCTTATAGGTTACAGGCACATGCTTATGTATTGTGTAGTCATGGTCTAAAAATAGTTCCATTTTGTCAAAAACAGAGTTTTTGAATGTGGACATGTAAGATTATAATGTTGCTAAAAAAATATTTCTTGGATATAATGCCTCACACCTGGAATCCCAGCACACTGAAAGGCTGAGACAGAAGAACTACAAGTTTGAGCCCAGCTGGGACAACTAAATGACTTATTAAGACCCTTTGTCCCCCTCAAAATGTTTTAAAACTGCAGATATAACTCAGTGTAAAGGTCCTGGTTTCCATGGCCAGTACAAAAACAAAACAAAAGAGAAAGCAGTAGGAGGAGGAGAAGACAAAGATGAAGAAGGAGGAGGAAGAGGAGGAGGAAGAGGAGAAGGAGGAGGAGGAGGAGGAGGAGGAGGAGGAGGAGGAGGAGGAGGAGGAGGAGGAGGAGGA
>PVJX010012713.1:0-11946 GCA_004027295.1 Dolichotis patagonum | reverse complement strand
AAGATAATAAGAACAAGAACAAGAAAGGGAGGAAAAGGAGAACAAGAACAACAAGATTCCTATCATCCAGTGATGTTATAGTCATCAAGACTTCATACGCATCATAAGTAATAAGTTTCATAATATCGTAGCATGTTTTAATTATACGTTAGTGAATAAATGCGCTGTGCTAATAGTCATATAAAAGTAGAGCACATATAATTATTTACAATACAAAAGTATGAAAATACACTAAAATTTTATGATTTGTGTATTTGCTACACTATATGTTTTGTCCCTATTAAAAGGTACATATTTTCTGTTTCTAAAAACAGGAGGTTATGTGGAGTGACTGACCTATGTCATCTAGGTTATGTACATACACTCTATGATACTCACATAATAGTGAAATTGCTTAACAATGCATTTTTCAGAATATATTGCTCATAACTGATGCATGACTGTTTATAATGTTATGTAAAATGCAGAATATAAATCAAAATAAGAAAAAAATTAGAAAAAAGACACAAGTTAGTTGTCCGAATACCTAGTAGGAAATGGATTTCTTGAGCTAGTCAAATGGAAATGTGATAGTTGTAACCACATTTATCATTTGTACCCCTCCTAAGAGGGTTACCACTATGGACAGTTACAACACTTTCAGTTTTATGCACTTCCCAACAGCCCCAAAATATTTAAATGTAATGTAAATGAATAGTCAAAACTGTCTGTCACAAATTCAGAGGTATAAAACACAGCCGCTTATCTTCTGATTTACTTACTGATTTAGAGGAGATTTGACCAAACATCCATATTTATGCCACGTAACTGAGTCCCGCCTGGTGCAGACGTCAACAAGGAAACAATATAATTTATGTATGCATAGCCAGAATACTGCTATTATTAAAATAACAATATATCGATTGAGTTAAACTTATATGTTAATGCTAAGTTCCTTTGAATATTCGTGTTATTAACAATACTCTTCTGTAAGGTGACTTTGGTGTAAAAATCATACTTTCTAGTCACAGACCCTGATAACTATAGGTGATTATAGCTAACTTTTGATTTAGTAATATTGAAAAATATTTTGTGAGAGTACATCAGTTTTTATGAATTGTCATAAATGGCAATTTTGTGTTAAATAACACCATATACAGTGTAAATAACTTTAAAACTCTTAAAATAAATAGACATGGGGTTAGCTAAAATATTCCAAAGTTAAAATTAAGTTAAAGTCTAGAAAAGTATCCAGAATTGTTCTGTAGTTCTAGGTGATAAGCATCCATTGAAGTGAACAAAATATGGATAGGTTAGAAATGATAATTCAGTAAGACAGATGGAAAATATAGGGCCACAATCATTGGTTAAAGACTCAGTAGCTGAGACCACTATTACAAGATAGTTTTTCAAGTGTTTACCCCTTGACTACCTAAGCTGAATTCTCTATAGTTTACAGAAATTAAAGAAATCCTAATAATAACTGAGCTTAACACATGAGCTGTGAGTGTACAGGGCTCTCTTTTCTTCACTCAAGCCAAGGAGATAACACCAAGAAGGAGAGTACCAATGAGACCTTTACACTTGATTACCTGTTCTTCCTCTTGCACCTTCTTTGTCTCAGCTGTTGAAGGAAGGAAGGGGAGATGGGTGTATTATAGCATAAGAAGAAAGTATAAGTGCATGATGGCATTTCTTTATATTTCCTAATCTATCCAAAGCACAGTTAAAATATTGTCACTTTCAATACAAATATATCCATCATGGACTCTGAGTCTTATTAAGTAGATATCTTGTATCAAACTGTTAAGATGATTAGACAGATAAGAAAAAACACAATAGTCAAGCTTTTTTAATGTGAAAAGTTTTTAAAGAAATTGTTATTTTCCCATTATTTGCATTTTTATGTGAAATTTTATTGCAACATGTTATTAAGATATATCTTTAGTTTTTATATTTATTGTGAGAATAATACAAGAGGAATTGTTTATAACAAATTATGTGTGTAACATATATAGATTTGTTTTCTAAATAAAACCAAGTTAGATGTATCAGCTTGTATGAATTTTTACCAGAATAGATTGTAAAAAAAACCTGCATATTACTATATTTAGGTACATTCTTCATTTAAAATAAATTATATAATGTTATATTCTAGATTTTCTTAAAAGCATTGTTATGACGGCAAGTAATTAAAATGCATGAATATGTAAAACAATTTTTAAACAATCTTTTATTTATTTAATTAATGCATTTATTTATTATTTACTCATTTGAGACAGGGTCTTGCTATGTAGCATAGGACAGCCTTGAACTCGTTATAGCCAAAGCTGGTCTCAAACTCGCAGTAATCCTACTTCAGCCTCCTGAATGCTACCATTATAGGCATCAGCACCATGCCCAGTAAAAATCAATTTTTAAATATGCTGCAAAACAATAAAATATTGATTTCAATTTTCTCATGTTTAGATAGTATTTGCACATGTATCTTCTTGACATGTCCCAATCTTTGCAAAGTTAGGGACCTTTATCAACATTATACATTGTATACAGAGATATATACAATCATATACATATACAGTTGCATGTGCGTATGTGTGTATGTCATTTATCATGAATTCATGGTGATAACTCTAAGTGTAGTCTGAGTTAGCTCCCACTATTTTTTGATACCATGACCTGTCATATAAGTATCTTTCTTCTCTGAATCAAATAAGGACCTCTCAACATCCAAAAATTCAATATATTTACTAATGTCCACAGTTCTATAACATACATAAAATAATTTCACAATTATTAAACTTACAATATAACCTATTACATTAAAATGTTTAATAGTTTTATCTGACTAGAATATATACTACAAATTAAGTGTATAATGTTTGGTTATTTTTGCTCCCCAGTGACTATGGTATTCATTCAAAATTAATTATAGTAGTACTATCAAATAATATTTTCAAGCAGAAAATATTAAGGTGGCTATAAAAAGAAATAAATTTTATAGAAAGAGATTAAAGACATTTAAAAGTATTAGTACATTACAGTATGCAGAGGAAACTACTTAGTAAAACAAAAATTAAAAGTCATAAATTAAAAATAAGTTATATAAAAGTGAGAATACTGACTAATTGAATTAAAGTACTAGAAAAAACCTAATGCACACAAGAATTGAAAAACAATAAAGTTAAGCTAAAAATACTGGACATGTCAATACATGCAATTAACCCATTAAAAGATTTAAATTGATTCTAAATCCAATATTGACTCTGAGTGATGTATAAACAACTAAAAGGAATTCTTCAGGAAAAATAAAAATAAAGGAAAGCACAAGGAAATACTAGGAAAATGAGAATGTAGTAAGCAGAATTCAAAACTCTGATCAAATTAAAGTTCAAAGAAAAGCAAAGAAACAACTGAGAAAAGTTTCTTCACAACACTATAATACTATCTTGATAAATGAATTTACTAATACTAATTTGATAAGTGAATACATAATATCATTCAAAATAAAGATGAAACACTTGATAACAGCTATATAACCAGTAACATGCCAACTTTCATAGTAAAGTATTTTCTTTTTTAATATTTTGAGTTTTCTGAAATCCTATCTCCTGCTCATGCTAGGCATATGGGTGATCTGTGACTTGCTATTTTTTTAATCTGTGTACATTTTTTAGAAGATATGTATTCATTATTTGCCTAACATTTATTGATGTCTAATTTGGTAAGACATGCTTGTTTATTTAATTTTTACATAAATACAACAGTGGATAAATCTGCCTTTTATTTAGAGGTTAACTAATCTTTCTCAATGCTCAAGTATATTTAACACTCCTCTACACATTTATAAAAACTCAAATAAGTTCAGAACAATCTCAGTTTTGTCAAAACACTGACTCTGAGTGATGTATAAACACTATTCCACTATTCATTGAGAAATAGGTGAGTGTACGATAAATATTTGGCACCCATTACAAGAGCATGCTGGTGGCTGAGGATGTAGCTCCCTGGCTGAGTGTGGTTTTAGTACTTGGAAAAGTTAGAGTTAGGTCACTGTGCACTGAAAATGAAAACTATAAACGAGGTGGCCCTGCATAATTTAGAATTTGAACCTGATAAATCTTATGGAATTTAAAGCCATGCATGTAATTTTAATTTTGTTTGCTTTTTAAATTATGTGTTATTGTGTTTTGACTTTCTTGACACTAAGTAAAAGTATTAGTAAAAAAGCAACAGCATAGTATAAAGCATTAGCAAAAAAATTCAATATTATTATTATTATTTTGGCATTATTATTATTGGTATTATTACTATAATTTTGGTAATAAAGCATTAGCAAAAAAATTCAATAGTATTATTATTATTTTGGCATTATTATTATTGGTATTACTACTATCATTTTGGTAATATTATTCTGGTATTATTATTATTATTATTATTATTTTGGTGAATTGAGGATTGAACTCACAACCTTGCACTTGCCAAGCAGGACCTTACACCACTGAGCTAAATCCCCAGCCCTAAATTAGTTATTTGTATTATCAATATATCATTTACATTATGCAATGTATTTTACATTCTCGTAGCTCTGCAAACCAAATTATTTTTAGTGAATATTATCCATAATCCTCACCAATTTTATATACATACCACTCAAAAATCACATGTACACTACCTACATTTCATTTTATTTTTATATCCCACCTTTTGTTTTCATTTGTCATTTTTATATCGTGAAAGAATGTAAATGTTCTCTGATGAATATATTTAGCCAACTTCGTAGGTTTGCTTAAGAACCTCCATCTGATTTCCCGTTTATGCTCTACTTCTGTAGAATACAAAAACAAATGTTTACCAGTATTCTCAGGGAATTAAAAATTGAGATGGGATGATAGGGGAGATTTTAATAATTTTTATACTGAAATACTGTATAAATGCAGAAGTGTTCATAACAGCAATGATAAGCACAAATTAACAAAGAGATGGATTGGAAAATATCTCTGTAATTACCACAAAAATGTGTATTAAAAGTAAGAGCGACTCAGGTAGCAATGCACTTCTATCCATAGTGACTATGTAGTCCCTCCCTGATGAAATCACTCTTCTAATACCAGTGACACCTTTGTTCACAGCCATTTCTGTTGGCAAACATTTGAGTTTGCCAGAGGAAGCATTCCACAAAATTTTACAACTTTTAGTGAAGTCTGCATCAGGTAACACTGAACTTTACAGGGAAATTTGATTCAGTTTGCAACAACTTCAGTTCATCACCAGAATCGTGGAAAGAGTGAAGCAAGGTACAGCTGGCATTTCTAATTTATCAATTATGTTGGTTTTCAGAAGTAATACAGCTTAATTTTGCCTACTCTGAATTTTATTTAACTGGAATCAAATGCTTTATACATTTTTAATTTAAATTCCATTTATGAGATGTATGCAACACAATACATGGGCTGTAATTTTTATTTTTAATTTGCACAATGTCCACTTGTGAGACAAGTATTTATTTAGACACTGTGATGGACATTTAGGTGAGTTTTAGTGGGCCTCTGGGCAGGCTCTGTTATCTTTATCTGTCCTAGTAATATGTAAATATATTATTCTACGCTATGTACCTATAAATAGAAATATCCTATCATCATGTGCATTTTCTCCTTGATTGCTGAACAATTTTCCAAAGTAGGTTTATCAAGTTAAATTTCTATTGAAACTGTGTAAGCATTTATTTTGCTGCTCTCATATACCTAGAAACTCAGTGATATTTTAAAAATACCATCTTCTTTTGTAGAGTATTGTATTTTTATTTTACATTTCTGTGTCTTATAGATAAGATAAAACATTTTTAAATATTTTTATTGTCTATCCTTATCCATTTGTTTCATATTTTAATGATATTTCTCCTTTTGTCCCCTGCACTAGAGCATGTTTTAGCTTTGGAATAATAGATGCGTTCTCAACAATGTAATTGAAAGGTTGTTCACAAAAGGAGCTCTTTGGGGCTTCTCAGTTTGTATCTTGTTATTTCCAAGGACACAAACTCGTGACTAACACTCTTTCTGTAGCCAGCAATGCCCCATAATTTAAAGTTTATTCATAATAAGAATTTTAGAGGGATTGTGTATGTCTTTCTGAAAAGCATTTTAAATGTAATGCTTCCCTTAAATCTTTCTGCGGTAACATGAGAATGTGTATACAGTACTGGCTGAAACTAGTTATTCCTTAGGGGATGCTGGATTGCAGAGAGGTGAGTTGCAGATTTGTTAATACTTTGTCTTCTCAGTGAATATTAAACTAAAGTGTAAAAATGTCAAGGAATTGGAAAATCCTTTGGGATATAAGCATATCCAGTGATCGGATTATTCTTGCATGTTTCTGGTTACAATCTCTCATGTAGAAAATGACCAGGGATTTATTTATCTTTATAAATATTCAGATATTTCCATAGTTTGTGTCTTTCCAAACCTTATACACAGAAACCTAATCCCCAAGGTAATAATAGTAGGAAGTGGGATCTTTGACAAAGCAGAATAGAACAGCCCTCACAATTGTGATTGATGCCTGTCTTAGATTATATAGGCTTTTTATAAACAGACCTTGCACTGGATAATTTAGAAACAAAAAAGGTATTGTTCTAGAAGCTGAGAAGTTCAAGTTCAAGGTGTTTGAAAATTGGGGATCTGCTAAGGGCTTGCTTTCTACTTCAAAAATGTTGCCTTTTAACTGAGACCCTGCATGTTTTGGCAGCACATATAAAAAATTATCTGTAACCTCACATTGTCGAAGGGAAAAATAAGTCTTGTAGGCCTTTGTTATAGGCACAGTTATTCCATTTGTCAAGGAGAAGCCCTTATAATTTAATCACTTCCGCAAAGTCCATCTCCTAATACCATAGTCATTGTTGTTAGGTTTCAATGTGAATTTTGATGAATGCAAACTTTGAGACTATAAGGAGTGCCCTTATAAAGGAGAGTTTGTGTCCCTATAACTAATAGGATATACACTCCAAAGCCCTTATACCATACATGGACACAGTGAGAAGTCACTATGTAGAAAAGGCCCTTTATCAATCACAGGCTCTGTCAAGGATTCCGTCTTTACTTCCCAGCCTCCAAAACTTTCAGACATATACTACTGTTTCCAAGTTTATGATATTGTGTTACAGCAAGCTAAATGAAATAAGTATACATTAAGTTAATTTTTAGAAGAAATTTAATAAAAATTTGTATTGTTTTAAACTAGAGGTTTCATTTAAAAAAATTGGCATGAAAGAAAAAAGGAAGGAAAACGGAAGGAGCATGAGAAAATTTTCTTTTTGTCCTTCCACCTAAAGGTGTTGACATCGCAGCCATCTTTCCAAGCTCTAATTCCTTACTGAACATAGAAGATCTGATATAAAATTACAATTGTCTCAGTTTTCCATTGGTTAGTATAACTCTGCATTGTTACCTATTTCTTGAACTAATCATTTTGAGGATTTCCATTAATTTTAATTAGATGAAATTACTATTTAGGATTAGGTATTTTTAGATGGTACCTCTGAGAACACACTGCTTCATAAAATGAGACACATTTGTACCTGAACTAAGAGCTCATAGCTTGCTTGCTTGCTTTCTTCCTTCCTTTCTTTCTTTTTCCCTTCTTTTTTTTTTTTAAGCAGGAATCAAATTCACAACCTCACACATGGCAGGCAGTCACTGTGCAACTAAGCTATATCCCCGCCCATAAACAGCTTATAAGATAATATGAAGGTCAGGCATAATGTTGCAGACTTGTGATTGTAGCGCTCAAGAAGCAAGGCAGGTGGATCACAAGCTCATGTGTAACATGGACGTACATAGTGAATTCAAGGCCAGCCTGGATTGCATAGCAACCTCAAAACACAACACAGCACCACACAAACAAAACCAAAACTAAATTAAATAAAGTAAATTAATACCTGCATCTGATTAAAGGAGCTAAAACTAGCAGTGTGTATGGAGAAAAACATGTTGGGTAATCACAAGATTAACACAGATAGTGAAGTCCTACCATTCTTACCATCTGGCAAACATGTAAAAGGACAATTAACCCAAAGCCAAAGAAGTGTCAAAGCTTAATGAGAAAGATACACTTCTTTTTCCTCCTGTTATGCTTATATTGAGGTTGGAGACGACTAGCCTCTATGTTGCACTGCCAAAAGGGGCTCTCTGGTGTTCCATAAGCCTGCTTCACCATTTCCTGAACAGCTTCCACACTTCCTGCAATTCTGCAGCTGTACGTGCTTTAGACTAAATCTGGGCTCAGGAAGCTAAGCCTGCTACATTAGCCTTCCAACTCCTGGTATTGAAGTTTTCCAATAGGAATTAATTATGACAAGAAAATGCAACTGCAGCATATTCACACTTGCTGAGATAAAATTTGAAATAATGCTGGGTTTTGCCATTCATGGAAATTCATTCATCCCACAAGACAGAGATGGATGAATTCCAAGTGTCTTCAAGATGAGGTAAGGTAATATATTAATGGTTAAAAGCAAAACACATATGCACACATAAACATATATAAAAATAATAAAAAATACTTTGTTTTTAGAAACTGTAGGTCTATATACAACATGAAAATTTACTTTTAAATGTCTTTGTCTTATAACTTTCTTTTATCTTTTATTTCTAATAGGACTCATTTTTCTCTCAGTTGTATTTCTTTTTAGACGAATTATCTTCTTCCTTTCTCAAAATAAATATTTGTAGTTAATTCTCAAATACAAAATATATGACCTCAAATAATTAAATTAAATAAAACAATTACTAGCAAGAATATTCATATGCTAATTTTTAAATTAAATAAGGTGTATTATGTTTTTTCCTCTTACATGTAGGATACAAATGTTTAGGAAAAATTAGGAGTAAGTACTATTTAGAATTAGAGTAATTTATAAAAGCCAAAAAAATTACATGAAAAAAAGTATTATGGGAGAATGTTTGTACTACTTTCCAAATTCCATAACTTCTTTCCTTTATTTTCTTTCTGTGCTTTTCTGCTAAGTCTTATTCTCAAATCAAATGATTACCTCTCTAGTTACTGAGTACCCTGCATACTTGATTAGGAATAAAATATATCTTGGGATAAATGTTCAAAAAATAATGGAAAATCTTTTAAGAATATTTTGCAGACTGAAATAAAATTTAGTCACATATTGAAAAGCTATTTTGTAGATAAATTTCATTTTTTTCACTAAAATTCACTGTAGCTAGTGTATATTCATGAATAAGTATTGTGCACCTAAAAATTGTCTCCATGGAGTGTCAGTGATCTTTAAATGAAGGATCGCTGTCCTAAACATGTTAACTCACTTGTAGCTGCTAACATTTCACCTCCTTCCTCTCTAGTCTTCTTAAATTAATAATAATATAGGAGTTAAAAGCTTTGCCTTCAAAATATGTACAAATTTACATTATGTAACTGTGAAAATGACTTCATATCTATGTTTGAACTTCTGCAACACCTCTGAGAAGAGAAAGCAGTATTTCCGAATTCACAAAGACATTAAAAAATAACTGAAGTTACTTAAGCTACTTTGAAAGAATATGATAGCTTGTGTATCATATATAGATACATAAGATTTTCCATGTTTGTTACAATTTTTTAGAAAACCAGAGTTATATTATTTCTCATCTACTTGATTGAATCTCTACCTGCATTGCATGTATCTACTGAAGAATATCCTCTCGTCTAATGGAGGTCAATCATTTTCTACTCATGCTTTCAACTGGGTGAGGCTCTCCAATAGCATGAAGGACGACAATCTGCTTTACTCAAAACCTGCCTATCTGAACGCTAACATCCTCCACAAACACTTTCACAGAAACATCCAGAATTATACTTGACTAATATCTGGGCACTGGCTTAGTCACATTGATACATAAAAATTACCATCAAAAATATGTTCATTTTTTTCCAGAATCAGTAGTCACAAAAATCAAATAAAATCAGTGCCAATTTAATCATTTTTGGGGGCACTGGAAATAGAAATTCTGCCTCTTTTAAGAAAAGAGAAAGGAAGAGGGAGACAAAGACAGAGATGCAGAGATGGAAAAGCAGCAAGACAGAGAGAGAGAAGGAAGGAAGAAAGGAAAGAAGGAACAAAGGAAGAAATGAAGGAATGAAGGAAAAAAGGTAGGGATGGAGGGAGGGAGGAAGAGAAGCAGGAGAGAGAAAGAGACCTGATGAAAAGAATTTAGTCTTTTCTAAAGTTAAGTGCAAATTTATTTGAAATGCAGCAAAGTTTTCCTTTATTTTTAAAACATTTAAATTGTAGTTCTGTGAAGTTTTGGGCAATAATAAATTTGGCAAGCATCTCAGTCTGTTCCTTAAACTTCACAAATAGAAAAGTAAATCCAAAGAAAGAGAGTTTATTTTTTCTTCTTTTTGTTTTCCTAAAATAATATCTAAGCTACTTACACATCTGATACTGCAATGGGAACTTTTAAGTTTCAGTCTGCTTGGATTTTGTTTTTGAATAGTATGAATATTAGATGTCTAATAAACACTAACTCTTGACGATGTACAATGCTATTAGAGTATTTCAGAAAGTTCCAAAGGAAAAAAATCAATAACTCCATTTTTCCATAATATCCCATATGATTTCAAGCATGGTTCAATAAGGTTGCCTCTGCTCTAAACTAAAAGGAAACTCAAGAAAACTAGAATACTAAGAGAGAGCCAGAATCTGTCCTATTACTTTTCAATGTAGAGGGCTTATATGACCATCCCATCTTAGATCTAATCTTCCCATTAAGGAAGAATAATTTGGAAAGAATATATACTGTCTGATATTTGGGGCTCAGAACTTGGCAGAAAGTACAGGCAACTTGCTAAAATAGATATCTTTTTTCACCAAACACTCCATAAATTCAGTATGAGGATTACAGTAACAGGAACAAGGAATCATTTATGAAGGCTGACGTGCTGCATTAATAGGAATAAATATGCTCTATCAAGGATCAAGAGAGTTCCCAGAATAATAAAGGAGAACACTTAGATGTGAGGATTAAGAGGCTTGGCATCTGGCAACAACTGGACATGGAGGAGGGGAGACTCCCAACTCCTGGTTCTACAAGAGTTCAGGCAGGAGACGGGGTGATGTAACAGATTCATGAGAAACATTTCCTATTCAAACCTATAGATTATCAAGTATAATTCACAGTATTGATTTCATAAATACATTTTTAGAAGATCAGAGATGAAGAAGTAGAAGAGGTTTCTTATGCTTCAGACTGGTAAATTCCTTCTTGATAAACAGTCATGATCCCTATTGGCTCAAACCCAGGAAAGCTTTGAACATCAGTAAGATTCCTGATGATTGCTGGAATCTATGAGTTTTTAAAATAAGCATTAAATATTACTTAATACTTTAGTATTAAAACTCAGATTTACTAAATGCTAATCATTTGGATTTGGCAGGCATATTTCCTCTTCAAAATAAATTTTGAAGCAAGAAACCAAAGGAGGATGGAAGTGGGAAGTAATGAAACTTCAGGTACCAATGATAAAATTAGTTCTGGGCCTTTGAGATCTTCTTCTTCTTCTTCTTCTTCTTCTTCTTCTTCTTCTTCTTCTTCTTCTTCTTCTTCTTCTTCTCCTTCTCCTTCTCCTTCTTCCTCTTCCTCTTCCTCTTCCTCCTCTCTTCTTCCTCCTCCTCTTCTTCTTCTTCTTCTTCTTCTTCTTCTTCTTCTTCTTCTTCTTCTTCTTCTTCTTCTTCTTCTTCTTCTTCTTCTTCCTCTTCCTCCTCTCTTCTTCTTCTTCTTCTTCTTCTTCTTCTTCTTCTTCTTCTTCTTCTTCTTCTTCTTCTTCTTCTTCTTCTTCTTCTTCTCCTTCTTCTTCTTCTTCTTCTTCTTCTTCTCCTTCTTCTTCTCCACTCCTGACCTTGCTTTTTCTAATTCTGATACAGTAGACTTTTCCAAAGTCATACTTAAAATGCCCTGCTCT
>PVJX010012712.1:33859-49761 GCA_004027295.1 Dolichotis patagonum | reverse complement strand
ACCACCTCCTGGTCCTCACAGGAAAAAGGAGAGCCTCAGGAGCTTCATGACCATCTCAGAAAATGATCTTCTGTTTCATTCCTCTCTGTTACGCTGTTTTTAGACAGGGTCTCACTGTGTGACCTGAGTTCAAACTCCTGAGCTCAAGCAAGCTGCCTGACTCAGCCTCTTGAGTACGTGAGACTGTGGGTGCACGCACGACCACGCCCAGCTGGAAACACCATGTATTCAAAGCCCCATGGGTGTTTAAGAAAAGATTCAATACACCTCCTCTGCTGCATGGCCTTGCCCTGGAGATTTAATCTTCCCAAGACTCTGCGTCTTCCCCTATGTAATGGGAATGTGTTTACCCAATGAATATTTGTTTTGCAGCAATTGCTACAAAATGGGCCCATTCCAGGTGGTGCAACAAACTCAGCAAAGGAAGTTCAGTGAGAGAAGCCATTCAGCAAATGATAACAATTTAAATAGAGCAAGTTGGTACAAAGTACTACAGAGAAAAATAAAGCAGAGAAGATTGGTGGAGATGGGGTGCAAGATGATGGAGAAGGTGTGGCAGCATGAACGGAGACTTCCTGCAAGTGGCCTGGAGCAGAGGCCTGAAGAGGTGAAGCGGACACTTGTAGATCTCTAGTCCTTGAGGGCTGGGTGGATTGCAACCATCCCTACCAGGGCGGAATGCAGTTAGGTGATTATTTACAACCTCGCCATCTGGAGGATCGGTTCTGTTGAAGGTAACCCAAAAGCATCATTTAGTATTCATTAAAAACCAGGAGATGGGAGGGGGACACTAAAAATGGGAGTAAACTGCCTTCGGGATGTTGAATTGGTCTAAAACTGCTCCCAGCAACGTTTAAGTTTGGCTGGAAGTGTTCTCCATACACAGTGAACTGAAACTCAGTTTTGTAAATAAACAGACAGTGACCTACTGTGCAGGATGAAACCCTGCTAGCCAAGTATTCTACCACTGAGCCACACCCCAGATCGGTGACCCCTTGTGACAAACAGCTGAGCCTCAGCCAATCGCAAGCAGCCAGCTGCTGAAACCATGTTCAAAAGAGACTGATGTGAGCCACACCTCCCTTCTATGGCCCAGACGTCACCCCCAGACAGTCTGCCCATGGCAGAGCGCTGCACGCTGAGCCACTCTTGCTGCAGGCTCCTGCCTGGCTCTAGAATCACAGATAAAGCCCATTAAGATTCACAAAACTAGATTTGTTGTCATTTTGTCTTTTAACAAGGAAATCTGGCAATAGCCAGCACTCCAGCCTGACTTTCTGAAGCATGCTGGGACCCTTGAGCCTTATAAACGAGCCAGTGGGCAGCTCAGCTGTGTGGAGAGAGGAGTATCTGTGAGTTCACGGATGAAGCTGCCCTGAGCTGGCCTCTTGCTCCCTCGCGCGAAGCAGCAGACACTTTCCTGCTCCATATGTGCCCCAGCCCCATCCGTAACAGAAGCCTTTGTTTCCTTCAGGGAGAAATCTTTCTTTCCAGTGCCTTCCACTGCTCTCCTCTCCGACCTGCAAAGGTCACAGACAAGAAGCTGATTTAGACAACAGCTTTGGCAGCAGAAGCAAAGCAAACAGAGCAAGTCTGCTTTGCTCTTGGGCCGGCCTTGGGCATCTGGGCCTCCTTTGTCTTGGTCGAATCAACTTTGGTTCCTGAGTTTGTTCGTTCATCAAAACTTCCCACTCATTTCTGCACCAGGCTCAGTAATGGAGATCAAGGTCACAAGAGGATTCAGGCACTGTTCCTGTCCTCAAGGAGTCTCCAGACTGGAGAGGGGAGCCCAAATCATAACTAAGCACACGCAATGCCATGCTTCCATTGCCCTGTCAATGGTGCTCATTGGAGGCAAAGCCTTAAGAGTTCAAGGTCTCCAGGATGAGATGCAGGACCAGCTACAACATTTGCAGGACCCAGAGCAAAATAAAAATGCAGAGCCCCTCTTTCAAAAATTATTAAACATTGCCAGACACCATCAGCAGAGTATTAAACCACATGCTGGGAACTTCTAAGTGTAGGGGCCAGTGTGATTGCCCTGGTCACACCCCAGTGGAGTACACCTGGTACCCACACTGAAGAAGTTTCTGATCTGATGCAAGGTTGAAAACGTGGTACCACCTCTTTGTCTTCTGTTTCTTGATCTGTAAAATTGGGTTTATATCTGACCCTTGCAATGGGTTAGGAATGTTTAGTGAGATAAATCCCTAATAGCTAGCCAGATAGCTATCTAGTAGAGCATTTGCCTAGCATGCATCAAGCCCTGGGTTCAATTCCCAGCACAAATACAGAAATAAATAAATTTCCTTGAACAAAAACAAACAGGATAGACAGCCTATAAGTCATGGCTATTTTTATTCTGATAAGTTCAAAAGAGGGAGAAAGGGTCAATTCTGGGAGGAAGGGAAGGTGCACTTCCAAGAATAGCTTCATTAGAAGAGAAGTTGAGTAGCCAGGCATGGTGACACATGCCTGCAATCCCAGCTACTCAGGAGGCTGAAGTAGGAGGATCCAAGTTCAAGGCCAACCCCAGCAATTTAGCAAGACCTCATCTCAAAATAAGGAAAAAAGACAGGAAATGTGGCTCAGTGGTAGAGCATCCCAGAGTTCAAACCCCAGTGTGGGAAGAAAAAAGAGTGGTTCTGAGTGAACTGAACTTAGAAATACAGATAGCTAGCTACTTAGCTAGCTAGATGTCAGATAGATAGATTAGATAGATAGATAGATAGATAGATAGATGATAGATAGATAGATGATAGATGATAGATAGATGATAGATTTTTTAAAACCTTTCCTCCTTTAAATTGTGTATCAGATATTTTGTCTCAGCAACAGAAAGGTCACTCACAGAGGTTACCATGACAAAATGCCCCAGTCTCAGCAGCATTTTGACAACCAGATTCAGTCCTCCCGCATTTCTGGAGGTCTGGAAATCCCACATCCAGGAGGCAGTCGGCTTGGCTTCTGGTGAGGCCTCCCCACTCCCCGGGCTCCCAAGGACCTTTCTCCTGCGTGTTCACATCACCTTTCCCCCCAGGAGAGCACACCCCTGTCTCTCTGTGTGTCCAAATTCCCTCTTCTGATACAGGCACCGGATACCATGGAAACTGCCACGTTTTTATCTAACGCATTCTCTAAAGATTCTGCCTCTAGGTACAGCCACTTTCTGAGATGCTGATGTTAAGACTTCAGCATTTGGATTGGGGGGGGCGACAATGGAGGCCTTAACAACCTGTGCTCTTCTAAAATGTCAAGGTCACAAAAGACAAAAACAAAATAGAAGCCCAGATTAAAGGAGTCAGAAGAAGCATGACAATTAAGTGACACATGTATTCTTGGATTGGCTCCTGGGCCAGAGAAGAATATGTTTTCCTTGGATTATAAAAGATGTCAGGGGCACAGCTGGTGAAATCTGAACAAGGTCAGTAGATTATGTAACAGTATCAAGGTCAATTTCCTGATTTTGATAAAAGTGTTACTGAATGTAGTAAAAAGTCCTTGATTTTAAGAAATATACACTGAAGTATTTGAGACTTTCAGGCAGTTATATCTGCAATGTACTCCTAGAGAGAAAGGTTTTAAGTGCCCATCTGTAATCCCAGTACTCAGGAGGCTGAGGCAGAAAAAAGTAGCTTTGAAGCCAGTCTGGGCTACATAGCTAGGTCCTTTCTGGTGGGAGGGAAGGAAGGAAGGAAGGAAGGAAGGAAGGAAGGAAGGAAGGAAGGAAGGAAGGAAGGAAGGAAGGAAGGAAAAAGGGAGGGCAAGAGGCAGGGAAGTAGGGAGGAAGGGAAGAAAGAAAGGGGAGGCAGGGAGGGGAGGAAAGGGGAAGGAAGGGAAGTTAGGTTATAAATGTCTAAATGGATAGCTAGATGATGATGGATGGATGGATGGATGGATGGATACCTAAAGGATGGATAGATCCATAAAGCAAATGTTAAATACTAATATAAGGATAAAGGATATGCAGGAATTCTTGGTTCTATTTTTGCAACTTTTCTGTCTTTTCAGATTTATATTTCAAAAACCTTTAAATATTAAGCTACACAAAAGTAGACCACAGGTTACTGTCCAGGGAGCAGTACTGGCAGGGTCAGGGAAGGAAGAAAAAGGCAAGTTTTGAACTCATCAAGGGCCACACATCAAGGTCCATGGTCTTAACAAGACACTGCACAAGACAATAAATGTAACCTTCCTTTTCACCCTGAGGAGAGGGAGGCGCGGGATGCTTAGCTCTCTTGCCCAGTCATTTCAGGATTTTGAAAAGCAGCACTGACTTCCAGGCATCCCTGCCAGGTGGGGTAGCCACTATTCACTCGCCCGTCCCACGTTGTCCCCTCACCACCCAAAGCAGCCCCACAGTGTCCCGTCCTCCGTCCCCCGGGGGCTCAGTAGAGGCAGATACCACTGCTGCTTCTACAAACCTGTTGCTTTCTCTGGGTCTGAAAACTTGAGTATTGGTCACAGCCCCGTCTGGTCCCGCAAATGGTCAGCATTCAACTAAGATGAAGTAAAGACCCAATGCGATCTGAACAAAGTGTTTTTATAAACTTATGAAAAGAGGCCTTATTAGAAAGGACTCCAGCAGGAGGCAGGCATGGGGTTGCGACACATCTGATCGTTTTTTCTGCAGGCTCCTGGCAAGCAGTGATCATTAGCAGATTTTGCTCTGGGTAAGCTCAGTGTCGACTCCACATTACGGGATTTTATGGGATTTACGCGCATGACTTTCCTACAAAGCAAGGCATTATAGGGTGGATTAGGCAGTCCCAAGAAGCAAAGGTTCTGGCTCCTTCTCTGTCTTATTCTTTAGGAGAGGTTTTTTGTTTTTTGTTTTAGATGACCATGGTCAGGCGCTCTGTGCCTCACACCAGGATTTCCGTGTCCTGCTGGCTCTAAAACAGCCCACCTCAGCTAAAAGATCCTTCAGAGGATTTTCCTTAACAAAAACTCATTATAAAGCACTCCGTATATGTAAAAAGACATTAAAAGAAAATAAAAAATCACACACCATGCTGTCATCTAGACAGAGGCAGCGTAACATTCTGATGAGCTTCTTTCCTGATTGTTTCTGTGTGCAGGCGTGTGCATGCGTGTGTCCGTGCGTGTGCATGTGTGTGCGTTCACAAGGAGAGAGACAGAGGCAGACAAAGTTTCTGGGCGGGGAGCAAAGTCCAAAGCAGCAAGGATGAGCTTTAAAGCAAACCCGAGCCACGTTCTAACTCCATGCCGACTCGTGACCTTGGCCAGGTTGTTTAACCTCTTGTTCCACAGCTGAAAAAAAAATTTTAAATTAAAAAAAACAGGCCAAATGGGCCAGGGATGTAGCTCAGCAGTGCAGCACCCATGTGGCAAGTGTGAGGTACCGAGTTCAATTCCTCGTATTCAAAAACAAAACAAAAACAGGCCATGAACTGCACCTCCAGGGTGTTTTATTTTGATAAAATGAAATCAAATTCAATGAATATTAATTTAGTGTACTGCCTTGCACACCAGAAATTCCAACCAAATGATAAGACAAATAAACAGGAACTTGTACTTCAGGTTATTATTGTTCCAAAAATGGGATCATACTGGTGACTCCGTTTCGCATCCCGGTACTTTCACTGCGATGAATATATGGAGGAAGTGGATTTCTGCTGCACTTTGGAGGAATCTCCTCCCAGGGTCCCGTGGGAAAGGTTTGAGGGTGCTGCTCCTGGGAGGCGACAGATCCTTTGAGAGGTAGGCGGTCCCTAGGGTGCTGGGAATGCACCCTTGAGGATGATCATGGGACGCTGTTTTCTGCTTCAATCTGCCTCAATCCTGTGCCATGATGTTTCGCCCTCACCAAGGTCCAGAGCCATCAGCCCACTCATCTCTGCCTGGAACCTGCAAACTGCAAACCAAAACCCACTTTTCTAAGTTAACTGTCTCGGGTATTTCATGATCATGATGGAAAGCCAAATAGGATTCTTTCAAAGAACAAAATCCCATATTATGCCTTGTTTCCAGGCTGCATTTTTCAGGATGCCATCTACTGTCAATGTCATGCACGTGTTTGTTTTTTTGTTTTTGGTTTTTGTTTTTTTGTGGCTACTGGTCTCCTCCTGGCGGCCTGCTGTGAGCCTAGCAAGCACCTGACCGATGCTGTAGATTCTCAACTTCCAGAGGACCGGACTGTTTCCTTTGGTGGTCCAGCAACACCGCTTACATATGTGCAGTTTGCAGGAGGAGTCCCTGCTCTCTGCCTCCGTTTTCTCATCAGTGAAATGGGGTGGCCACAGGTGCTGTTATGGCTATGTAACGGTTCACTGATTGGGTCAGCTTACGTCAATAACCCCCAACTAGGCTGGCTCAGCATAGTTCAGGGTGTGGAAGACCCACCCTAGGGAGGATCGCAACCAGAATGCTATGAAAGGAAAACAAAGAAGGAAGGATTGCTTCTGTCTCCTCAGGAGGAGCTCCAGGCTTAGATGTCACCTTCTGGCTTCCGGCACAGACTCTTCAACCTTCTGGGGCCTCCTGATAGGACCTAGCACAGAACACTCCCCAGAGCCCCAGGCTTTTCACCGGCTCCTTCAGATCCTCGGTGCACAGACAGACCAGCTGCAGACTTCCACGCCCGACTCTGTGGGCAGGCAGCATAAGCCAATCTGTAATTCTTGTATGTGTGAGTATCCTGTATGATATCTGTTTAATCACTGACTGGCACAGGCTACGTGACATGATCCACATCAAGCACTGTGGCGGTACCTGTAAAGTGCTCAGGAGACGGTCAAACGATCACTACGCTTATGGAGTTTGAGACCTAATCTTTTTTTTTTTTTCCTTAGTATTGGGAACTGAAATCAGTGCTTCACCACCCACCTACAACCCTGGCACTTTTTATGTTGAGACAAGATCTTGACCAATTGCCTAGGCTGGCCTTAAACCTGTGCTCCTCCTGCCTCAGCCTTCCAAATTACTGGGATTATAGGCGTGCACACCACGCCTCACAACAGGGCTTTTCAACAGAGCCACTGTGAAGTGGAAGCTTGGCCTGCGGGCAGCACCTCCCTCTTCCACACCCACTGGCAGCCGGCAGCGTGGACGCTGCAGAGGAAACAGGCGACTGAGCATCCAGGAAGTGCTTGCAGAGACAGGCAGCTCTCACCTGTTCTCTAGCCCATCACTTGAGACTCCTCATCTTAAGTGACAAGCACCATACATCCTTCAAGGGCCCGTTGTCCATGCAGGTCCAGCATCCCAAGTGAGACGCCCCTCCCAAGGCTCTGACTCCTGCTTTGCCATACGCAGTCCTGGGGCCTTGGGCAAGCTGCTCACCATTCGGGGGTCTCAGTGTCCTAACCTGTTGGGTGTAAGACATGGCCTTGAAGAACTGGGGTTGGCACCCAGAGTTGGAAGTCACTTAATAAAGCGTAGACAGTTGCATTGACTCACATCATCATGTGACCTGCTTTTAGTCCATTTTCTGTGGCTATAACTGAAAACTCCAGACTGCGTAAGGAAAAGACATTTATTGGATTCAGGATTTGAAGGTCAAGATCAGGTGGCTATATCTGCTGAGGTCCTTCCCCACCATGGGACGCTCTACAGAGTCCCAAATCACAGGGCCTCACATGGTGAGAGGGACTGTGTCCTCTCCTCCTCTGCATCCTCCTCCTCCTTTCTCAGGAAATGGAGTCTCACTGTGTTCCCGTGCTGGCCCCAAACTCCTAGGTTCAAGTAATCCTCCTGTCTCAGCCTCCCAAGTAGCCAGGATGACATGTACTATCATATCTGACTTCTTTTCTTAAAAAACCACAGTCTCACAGGATTAGGGCCCTACTTTACAACCCCATTTACCTTTAATCACCTCCTGCAGGTCCCACCTCTTCATGCCATGGTCAGATTAAGTTTGACCCTCTCATGCCTCACACTGGGGATTAAATGTCAACATGAATTTGGGGGAAGACATTCAGACCACAGCACATGCTTATGTCACATTGATGTTTTTAAAATCGCTCAGTGAAATGCAGGCTCCTTGGTGGCCTTTTAGGTCTTGCAGTGGACATGAGCTTCGGTCAGTCTGGTGGGCGGATTTCCAGAAAGCCCACAGGAAAGCAGATTCTGATCTTCTGGGCCCTGCTCCACCGAGGATGTGACTGTTTGACATCTCTTGGCCACTTGAGGTCCAGCAGGGGAGACCCAGACTCACAGCCCCCCAGGGATCAAATCTGGCCTTTTCCTGACAGCCTGTAAGTCAGACAGTGGTCCTTGCATGTCTCCCTGGATGGAAGACCATCAAAACCAGAACGGTTTATGGCGTGTGACGGTTGGTGAAATTCACATTCCAATGTCTGCACATGGAATTCTGCTGGAGCCCGGCCACGCCGGTTCCTCTGTGAATCCTCTGTGGCAGCTCTCAGGCCATAGCAGCAAAAGCGATTGTTGCGACAGAGCCCAGCTGGCCCGCAAAGTCCCTCCTAAAAAGTTCACGACTCAGGTTGAGGAGAAGGACCTGGCACTGCCACCACCCCAGCTGTGTCCCCCAGTGCACTCAGGTTCCACCCTGTACAGGGACAGTGGACACGAAGGACACAAAGGAGACAGAGGACACAAAGCCAGGGGGAAGGAGCCCAAAACCACTGAGCAGCCTCCCAGCCCAGACCCCAGCATCATTTCAGCATTTCACAGTTCGACCTATGGGAAGACAAAACCGAGGCTCTGAGAGGTAGGTCACCTGCCTAACAAGCATCACGGCTTGGATTTCTTGCCAACTCCAAACCACATCCTGGTATAGAATTATTTGACTGACCCAGGGGTAGGAGGCAGGTGAGGACCACTAAGTGCCTTCTGATCTTGGCCCAAGCTTTCTTGGGAAACACAGCTACACTCTGGGACCCATTCCTGTGCTACCACGCCCATCATACACACACCGTGTTCCTTCCACATTCCCAGTCTCAACTCTGGGCTGCGTCTTTACCCAACCCTGGCAGCCTAGCATCCACCCACCCAGAGCTCCAGGACCCCTCCTGCTGCCATCCTGGCATTCTGGAGTGTAATGGAAGAGAGAGCCTCAGCCCGTGCCTGGGAGGGATGGGAGACACAATTCCTTGAGAAATGTGTGTGTGTGTGTGTGTGTGTGCGCGCGCATGGACCAAAGGGAACCATTCTGGCTGCTTGGTACGCATCCCATCCTCTTGACCACATTTAGCCAAAGAGAAAGGGGCCTTCATGCCAAATATTCTACATTAGGAAGGGGAAGCATTTTTCAATGATCTTAAAATGTCTCTGGGCTTTGCAGACCAGCTTTCCTGGATACCCTGGTGCCCAAGCGTGCCCACGTCATAGCGGTTTCTGCCCATTCAAAGCCTGTCTCTTCATCTGCTTCCTTGGGCTGGGCAGGCCACCCAGGCAGTTCCTGCTCCTGTGACCCCCACTGTCCATCCCTGCAAAAACCCTCCAAGGTTTCCCATTTCAAACCTTGTGTAACACTTTCCACCCGCAGTTTTTCCAGATTCAAGCCCTTCCTTCTTCACCGCCAGCTCGTCCTGCTCAGAGGATAACGGCCAATCCTCAGACAAAGCTACATGTGTCCACGCGTGATCACTTAGGGGTGTGTGTGTGTGTGTGTGTGTGCACCCGTGCAGGCTTGCAAATGTGTGCTGAGGTATTAAAATCCTGTTTAAGAGCTGGGGATATAGCTCAGTGGCAAAAGCACCTGCCTGGCAAGTATAAGGTCCTGAGTTTGATTCCTGATATAAAAATAAAAAATAAAATAAAATCCTGTTTAAGAGCCCAAGGAACAGAGCTGGTGACGTAGCTCAGTGTCAGAGTGCTTGCCTAGCATGCACCAAGACCTGAGTTGAATCCTCAGTACTCCCCAAAAAAGCCAGGGAAAAAGCTAAGTGAGTGTTAGGAGGCCCAGTGTTCAGCACTAGTTTGGGCCCTTAAGTCCCCGAGAGCAAAGGGATCCTTGGGAGGCCCCTGAGCTGGTGCTCTAGGTGTCTGAGTCCACGCAGCATGGCCCTGGCAGCCCGAGGACCATTCCTGGCCTGAGCAGCCCCACATCCACGCTGGCCTCCCAGAGTGCATGCTGTGGCCAGTGGCCATGCAGGCTCTGAAGACGCAGATCCCCTCGCATCTGCCCTCGGCTCCCTTGGCGCCCTCCCACTGGCTCCAGGTGCACTGCGGACCCCAGACCTGGCAGTTCTAACTCTTCGATGAGCACGGCAGCTCCCGGGGTTCTTGCCGGATAAAATACAGTCCCGGGAGCCTAACACAGTCCAGGTGATGCCGATGTCACAGGGCCAGGGGCCCCCAGAGAGCTAACTTCCTCCTGCCCACCCCACCCAATTCCTCATTGGCTGCCTGCTGCTCCAAGCCCCAAGTGTACCCTGCCTTGGGGCGTCCATTCCCACTAGGGGACCTCCTTCACCAAGGTCCTCACGGTCACTCCTACTCATGCAGGTCTCTACTCAAACCTCATCTCTGAGAGGCCACCCCACCACCATGCATAAAATAGCAGCCCACCCATGCCCAGCACTCCACGCCTGCTCCATCCCCCTGTCTGCCCACCTCACCCCTCCTGTGCTGTGGCCTGGCAGCTCTCTCCACCTGGCAATGGAGGGGGCCTACCCCTGTGGAAAGGGCTGTGGTCTCATTCTTCTGCCTTCACTCCAACATCTAGGACAGAGCCCGGCACAGAGTTAGTGCCTGACCAATATGTGACAATGAATGAAGACCCCCATCTAAGATGACGGCCCATGGCCTCTGCTTCTGAGGCTTGCTTTCAGTGACTGTTTTTTCACTGGGGAATAGCAGATCGGACTTCACTTACAAAACACAACATGAAGGTAAAATGACAAATCGCAGACCGTGCAAAAGGCATTAACCCAAACAAGGTGCCCCTCTGCACGGGGCCCCGAGTGACTACACACACAGGTCACGTGTCCTCAAAACCACCTGGCCCACCCTGAAGCAGCTCCCAATCCCACGTGAGATTCGGACAAAACCCCAGCAATCACGGCGCAGTGGGATAACACTGCAGGGGAAGGAAATATTGGGGCCAACAGGAAGGAGCCCTGGACCACACTAGGTGGGCAGGAGGCCACGAGGGGTAACTAAGCAGGATTCCCTGCAAAAGCCCCATGGGAGCTAAAGTAAATCCTGCAGGATTTACCCAGCCTTGGAGGGTGAGGTGGGAAGTAATCTGTAAAATGAGGACAGGCCAGCTCTGCCCTGGAGCACTCTGAAAGTGTCCTCAGACCACTAAAGACAGATCTGGCCTTTCTGCAAGTGATGGAGCTGGCTCTCAGCAAAACCGACACCCGGGGGAGCAGGGACTGTGCCACCATGAGAACCAGTGCTGAGCCCGGCTGGTGGCCACAGCTGAAATCCCAGCTACTCAGGAGACTGGGACCAGAAGCGCATGAGTTCAAGGCCAACCAGGACAATTTAGTGAGACCTTGTCTCAAACTAAAAAGGGCCGAGAATGTAGCTAAGAGGTAGAACTCTTGCCTAGGACTGGGTCAACCACCAAGACTGCAAAGACAAACACCTCTGGCATTTCCTGAGCATGTGCAGTGGCCAGGTGCCTGATTACAGATCTCTCAAGAGGCTAGCCCTACCCCGGGATGTATCCTCCCTTTACCAAGGAGAAGGCTGAAGATCGGAAAGGGGAAGTGACTGCCTAAGGGGGCCCTACAGGGAGCAGCCAAGCAGATCTAAACCAGAGCTGCCCAACTCACAGACCAGAATCACCGCTGCACGCTCCTCTCTGACCCACCTACCTTACCCAACGGGCCCCACACAGAGGACTGGTGAGGATGACTGAAGGAACCAATGATAGGGCAGATGTTTAAACGCACCCCCGCTTCTCCAGCTTCTATCTCCCCAGTTAGGCATCTGTGGAGTTCATCAGAGCCACCAATCCTAAGAGGGACAAGTTTGAATGGTGGCAGTAGAGGCTGCCAAAGCTTCCTGCAGAAGCTGGGTGCACCCTCGGACCACAGAGGGGCAGCACTGAAAGTCAGGGTCCAGCCCTCCACAACTGCCTAGCCCTGCGTGCCCATCCGAGGACACTGCTCTGGAAGTCTGCTCTTAGACAAGCTCCTTGGTGGTCCGAGGTCTACATATTTT
Organism: Dolichotis patagonum; assembly: GCA_004027295.1. NCBI lineage: Eukaryota > Metazoa > Chordata > Mammalia > Rodentia > Caviidae > Dolichotis > Dolichotis patagonum. The sequence continues at coordinate 37,656 of PVJX010012712.1, read as the reverse complement.
GAAAGACATTGGTGAAGCATTTACCCCAGGTTCAAATCCCACTGCCACCTCTTCGTAGCTGCTCAGTCTTGGATGAGTGACTTTCTCCACTTCTGTAAGCCTAACGAGAAGGCAAAGCGTGAGGCTCACGTCTTTAACCTTTGGCTTGAGGGTCCCAGCGGACAGCTGCGATGGTGGTGACGAAAGAGTTCTGTGAAAGGACAACACATGAGCTTTCAAGTTCTTGGTGCCGGAAGAGAACCAGGGCAGCACTCAGGGAGCAGCTGCAGGACCAGCGCTCTGGGCTGGCTCTGTCTCACCCCAAGGCTGCTTGCTCCCTCCACGCACTAAGGCTGGAAGGGAGCTCAGCCGTGGAGCCAGGTCTCCGAACCTCCCTGGCCACACTGCCTGGCAAGGCTGAGTCATGGAAAAAGTTAGCTCTGCAGGCAGCAGCACACCTCTCCCCTCACAAAGGCTCCTTTCAAGGTTTCAGGGGCGAGTGAAACACTGAAGGGGCCTCCTCCCAACTCGGGATGTCAAATTTCAAACTTCACCCTGGAGTTCAATTCCACACCCCCTGCCCCAAGAAACAGAGAGGAGGGGTGCCAAGGGCAAAGGATGAAGGGTGGGGAAGAGAAAGACGTCTCCCACGCAGCTGTCACTAGACAAACCACAGGGACCCTCCAGGGACCCTGCCTGGCTCCCTCACCCACATCTCTGGGGGTTTTCGGGCAGGGCAGTAGAGGCAGCGACAGCCCCTGTTTGGGCAGCTGGAGCTGGAGAAAAGCCCGAGGCTCACACGGATGCCAGGCCCACAAAAGCCACATCCTGAAGGTGGACCAAGAAGAAACAAGGGCCCCGTCCACCTCAGGCCAGCTCTGGACCTGCCAATCCCTTTTAGGACTGCCCAGCGATGTTCTCTTTTCCCCTGACTTCACCCCCAAACGAGATGGGGAGCACCCTGTGTGGCCTCCCAGAAGTTATTCAGACTGGCTAAGCCTCAGTGTCCTCCTGCACTGAATGGTCCAACAACGCCCACCTCCCAGGTTGTAAGGAAATTGAACCAGGTTCGGGCACTGCCTGTGTGAAGGGTTCTTGTTTCCTTCCCAGCCCAGCCTGGCCTCCATCCCAAAGTCCCACTCAAAAGACACCGAAGTACGACCTAGGGACCAGTCAGCTAGTCTGGCATCCCAACAGGGTCGGGAGGCTCCTGGGGTGAACCTGCTTCTCTGAGAATGAGCTGCTGGGTATTTCTGTGCTTTAGTGTCCTCCTTATGGAACAGGAGGGCGACAAGGGCTAGGATTCCTCTGAACCTTGGGGCGTTAATCTTAGCAGGGGAGAAAGGCTGGAAGTAAAGCAGGTTTGCAGGAACCTGGGGCAGCTGGTGGCTAGGGGGATGGGGGGCCCCCCCCGCAGCTTGGCGGTGCAGTGTCCCATCTGGGCCACTAGGCGGCTCCAAGGATAACAGATGAGTGCAGACAGCTAGAGCGCCGAGGAGTCTTTAGACTTCAGCCCGCTCTGCAGGCCTGGCGCAGCTGGTGGGAAGGGCCGTCTCTCCTCAGCTGGGATATCTGTCCCATCTTTATAGACGTGCAAGACGGGAAGAAAAGGTCATCGTGGTGGAGTCCTGGGAACAGATGAGGGCGACGGCCTTCGGTCATCCTTCTGGAGGGCGGGATGGAGGCTTGAGGGAGTTTCTGCCCTACAGTCCTTGGCAGAGCCCCGACCTCCACCTCTCCCTTCCCTTCTTGCCAGAGATGGGTGGGGTGGGAAGAGGAATTAAGTCTAGGGTTGGATCTCTTCCTTGTGCACTTCCTGGTGGGGTAACCTGGAAAGTGGGATGACAGTGCTCCCCATAGCAAGGTCAGTGGGAGGACTGAGTGTCAGGCCTTCCTCAGGGTGTAAGATCTTTTCTTTCTATTCTGTCTTGGCTCCGCTCTCCCAGTGGCTCCCCATTCACCTGGAAGAAAGCTCCCCATCCACCAAACTGCCAGTTTCTCCCAGGAACCACAGATCTTGGCAGGGGACTCTTCCTCCCCGAGTCAGCCTTTCTCAAAGTGACTTTCTCACCCAGGCAGGACATCAAAAGTGCCCATTCGGGTTAGGTGTGGTGGTCCACACCTGTCACTGTCACACTCTGGGAGGCTGAGGCAGGATGACTGCAAGTACAAAGCTTGCACGAGCAACTCAGAAAACTAGGGAGAGCTTGTCTCAAGGGGTGTAGGGCTGGGAGTGTGGCTCAGTGCAAAGGTCCTGGGTTCAACCTCCAGTACCAAAAAAAAAAAAAAAAAAAAAAAGACGCCCTAGCTGCTGCTGCATAGCAATCTCCGGGGCGGAGGCCCAGGACTCCAGGTCTGAACAAGTCCCAGGCTGGCTGGAGAGGGCTGCCCTAGATTACAAGGCAGCTCCCTGGCTCGCTCTCCCTCCTCGCCCAGGGCCGTTCAGAGGGGGCGGGAGGCAAGTCCCATCAGCACTTTTAACTGGGGCTGCTTCTTCATGACTCACCTCCCAGACTTCCTGCAACCGACAACCCTAAATAGCTCAGTCCCACCCTCCCGCAGGGAGACGCTCCTGCCGGGGAGGGCAGGAGGTCACAAGGTGGGTGCCCGATGGGGCAGCCCAGGGGGACCCAGGGAGCAGAGCCGCTGACTGCACCGCACAGGGCCACGGGTTTAAGACGTTTTGTTTACAGGCTTTTGTTATTAAGGAAATTGCTGTCAGTCAAGGTAATTCTAGCCCCATGAGCAATAAATATGCTCCCAGCTAATCTTACGGAGATTTTATTGGCACCCAGGGCACAGAGGCTCCTTTTACCCTGCCCACCGCCCTCCCCTCAAAGCAAAAGCAAAACCTTGGCGGTTCCCCACCCCCACCCCTCAGCCACGCGTGGGACTCGGATCGGAGTTAGAAAGTGCACTCTGCGAAGACAGGAGAGGTGACTTCCTGGTAGTACCTGGAGGCTGGGGATGACCAAGTGACCTGAAATAAACCCCAGGCGACCTGGTTGATTCAAGGCATGCGCGAGCTCGCGGGGGTGGTCACCTGGCCCGGGCTGAGAGGAATGCCTCCGGGAGGGGCCAGCTCGCTAGAGTCGGTTCCAGCGCGTTTGAGTTCCAGCTGCGTGCCCTCGGGGACACCAGCGGCAAGTCGCGACTTGCAGCTACCAGAGTCAGTCCCGGGAGAGCGCGAGTCTCGGCGAGCTCGGGAGCGCGCCCAGGCGCGCGCCCCGCGACGGTGCAGGGGGAGGGGAGGTCCCTGCAGCCACTCAGAGGAACGGTAGTGAAGCCTCGGAACAACTTTAACTGTCAATCAGACTTAATGGGCTATTAAAAAAAATGGATAGGGGAGGGCCGTTCTCTTGCTCCGCGCCGGAGCCGCCCCGGGAGCGAATGAATAAGGCCGCGCCGACCAGGGTGTCCGATCCACGCGCGCTCCACACCTGGACGCTCTCCAACTTGGAAAGGACGAAAAGAAAGCAATAAATGCTAAAAGGAAGAAAGAAGGAACTGGAACGAGCGGCAAATCCCAGCCTCTGCGAGGAGAGAACGAGGGAGGGAGCCCGAGCAGCGAGCGAGCGCCAGGCCGAGCCCTGCGCCCAGAGCCCCGGACCCCGGACCGCGCTCCTCCTGCGTGCGCGCTGCTGGCAATCAGACCGCGTTGGAGCAATTTCCTGAGCCCAGGAATAGCAATGAGCCGGGAGAATTTCGCGGGCTGAAACTGGGAGCTCAAAGCACTTTTCCTCCACTTTTTCCCCCCGGAGAAGGAGGGGGGGCGCTACAATTTGGAAAGGGCTTTTTTTTTTTTTTTTTTTTTTTCA
>PVJX010012712.1:23754-33759 GCA_004027295.1 Dolichotis patagonum | reverse complement strand
GGATTTATCTTCTTTTTTCTTTTTTAATTTCACTCCTTTTTCTCACCCGACGGATTGCTTTTGAAGAGCGATCATTGCCAGAGTGGCCAAGTGGGACGCCTCTCTCCTCCGTATTCGGGCTATTGATTATTGTTTGGAGTGTTTTCTTTCTCAAGTCCTGTTTGGTTTTTTTTGTTTTTGCTCGGTCCGGGGAGTTTCGCCCCCTGCCCGGCTCCGCGGCGCGTAGGATGGTGTGGAAACGGCTGGGCGCCTTGGTGGTGTTCCCCCTGCAGATGATCTACCTGGTGGCCAAAGCAGCCGTCGGACTGGTGCTGCCCGCCAAGCTGCGGGACCTGTCCCGCGAGAACGTCCTCATCACCGGCGGAGGGCGAGGCATCGGGCGCCAGCTTGCCCGGGAGTTCGCGGAGCGCGGCGCCAGAAAGGTACGGGGCGCCGCGGCTTCGGGGCTGGCGCGCTGCAGGGGAGGGGACCACCGGTGCGGGGTGCGCCCACCTGCTGCGGCCGCCGGAGCCGGGAGTCGCCGGCCCTCCGGCTCCTCCGCGCCGCTGGCCGGGGCTGAGCTGGTCAGCTTTACCTTGTAAATTTGCCCGGCACCGGACTGTCTGTGTTGTCAGATCCGCGCTTATGGGGATGATGGGTGGTCGGCTAGCTGTTTACCCCCCTCCCCGAAACTTAGGATACCCACCCACCGCCACATTCCTCCCTCCCTAAGGAAAGTGTTGGGTGTCTCCCCACCCCCAACCCCGCGCTTCCCAACCCTTTCCCTTTTTACAGCCACCCTGGTGAGTTCGGGGTGTGCGGCTCCTCAGTGCAACTGGGAGCCGCCTGCGAGCTGGCGCCTGGTGTTTTCCTTGGCAACCCGCTTCCCAGCCCAACCTGGGCGCCTTCAGTTCTGAAAACCCAGGAGAGGGATACTTGGCTTGGGCTTGAGAAGTAAGGATCTATCTGGAATGGGCTAGACCGGCAGGACCGGCACTAGGAAGCCCAGGTGTTTGGAAATCAGGAAAAAAAACGACAGAGGTTAAGCAGCCTATGATAAAGAGCCCTTGTTCTCACCTTCGGTCCTGTCCCCTCCCCCGGCGTGTCCCAGAAGGGAGCCCTCCCTGGGGAGTTGGGAGGTGGCATTGAGCACTGCCTTGGACGTTTTGCTGGTCCCAGGACCTCCAGCCCTGCTCTCTGGAGACCTGGTGCTTCCGAGTAAAAAAGCGTGAGCCAGCTGTCACCTAGCTCAGGCCAGGCTGACTCACCCAGTGACAAGAGCAATCGAGAGTGGGATTTGAGGCTGGCAGGGCCAGGCTGTCTGGCCCAGTGAAGAGGAAGATGGAAACAGGGAATTAGTTTGAAACTTAAACTGATGTGAATGAGGGGGGTAAAGGGGGCCAGGAAAGCCAGCTGATCTGACACGGAGCCGCATACCTTGGGGATTAAGTAAATATGTACTGTGGAAACCAAGCCTGCATGTAATTCCAGGTTGCTTTTCTTTTGTTAAATTCTGCCCTGAGATTTACAATTCCTCCGGGGTGGCTCGGACTGGGGCTGAACTTTGGAGTCTGAACTATCCGCCAAAGCTGATTGCCGATTAACTCTTCCCTAGCCCGGCTGGCTGGGGCCTGTGGAGGCTGAGATGGTTGGGGTCCAGCTGTCCAGGTCTCCCTCTTCTCCTTGGGTGGTTTGGACAGCTGCTTGACCTTGCAGTTGGAAGGGGATTTCGGAAGTGTTTCTAACCCTTAGACACATGGAGAAAGAGGAAGGCTTGTTCTCAGCATTTCCCTTCCTTGAAGTGGTACTGCATTTCAGGGCCCCCAAAGCCCTCGGTAGAGGGGGACTCACGGGAGAGGAGGGTACCTTTGGCGAGGGGTGGTTTGGGACAGTTGCCTGTGATTGTCATTCCTTAGCTGTCTGCACCCTGCAGAGACTCTACTAATTCTTCAGCTGGCCCTGGTCCTATATTCTTCCACTGCTCTGGTAACTGACTGCAGTAGGCATAGGAGGAACTCTTAGTCAATCTGGAAAAACTTGACTGACTATAAACAGTCCTCCATCAGAGGAAGGAGATGGTATTGAGGAGAGGTTTAATAGAGCAGAATGGAGCCTGTAGGTCCGTCCCTGGAAGCTACCTAACTTGGGAGGGACAGCCTTTCCCAGGGACACCCAGGGCCAATTGGAAAGACTCTTAAATTGGTGGCAGGGTTGCCCAAAATAGAATCCACAGGCGCCTGTGAAATTTCCAGTGCCACTCATGCTAGGCTCAGCCACTGGACCTGGCGAGATGACCACGAGGGATCCCTATAGCTCATAATTATCTGACCAATTACCGGAGCTACTTTCTAATGAGCCTTTGGCTTGCTCTCATGGTGGGGAATTTGGAATCCCAACATCTTGCCTGAGCACATCTGGAGCCAGCAAGTGGACCTTGGGAGAACTCCCAGAGCTACAGTGTTGTAGGGGTGGGAAGTTTAGGGGAGACAGCTGAGTGCCGTGGGGACACAGGTTTGAACAGTGGGCATGAGGATGGCCCAGGAACATATGGGGTGTGGTCAGAGCCAGCCACAGCCTGCAGTGACATCAGGGAGGCTTCCCTGTGGAGCCACAGGACTCCCTGTGGGACAAGTGGAAGCTACGCCTCAGGCCTGAATTCTAGTGGGATTGGATCTTGGGGGAGAGGTCCCCAAAAGAGAAAGAATGGAGCCGTGCGGGCACCTCTGCAAACAGTTGACATGTCTGGGAGGAGAGGATGACAGCCTAATTTTCTCTAGTGACCTTGAGTTAAATACAATTTGGCAATGCTTTGGGGGAATAATAAGCCTCAGGCTACAAAACTGCCCCAAATAAGGGTTTCCTTTAAGGAACACTCAGGACCCAAGAGTTCAAAAGTTCGTAGCCAGGAAATGGCTCTTCGCACAGAGAACCAAGGTTTCAGGGACAGGACCAGTCACCCACAGTGTCTCGCCCGGCAAGGCTTGTGCTGGGTCACCCCCACTGCATTCCTTGGTGTTCTGTGCCCTCCTGGGATTCCTCCCTGAAACAGTCCTGCCCATCCCTCTTCCCAAAGGCTTCCGGCTTGTCAGTCTGCTCACCCCAACTCCAAAGCCTATGAGCTCGACATGGTTTAAACAGGAACTTGGAAAGTGGAGGAGTTTGGAAGTCTTTGCAGTTTCCCGACTTTAGTGCCATATCGCACCCACGATAAGAGCCCTGGGCCTGTAGAAGCACTACGTATAGAGCAGGCTCTATGCACAGACTTAGGAGTGTGCAGACTGGCATTGAGTCCTGTCTGCTTTGCTATTACTGAATTTCCAGCACGCAGGAGCTGTGCAGCCCTGTTCCCAGGACATCTTGAAGAACTGGTCTTCCGGATGGATTTGTGAATCCTATGCTCTGTGCCTTCCATCCTGCCGGTGGCTTTCCTTCCCACAGCCCACAGCGGGGCCCACCAGGCCCATCAGCCTCTTGACAGTGGCCATAGAGACTTAGCTCAGCAAAGTACTTGTGGCGTCTGGCAGGTGCCTGACACAGCTAGGCCTGTGGGGAGCAGAGCAAAGAGGAGTAAGACCCAGAGACAGGCCAGGTGCTTACAACAAAGGTAGATTGCCCTCTGTGGCCTCCGTGACAGATTTCCCAAGCTGAGTGACTTATAACAAGTGACTTGGGAAGAAAATGCTTATTCCCCACCATTGATCATTTCAGTCTGTCTTGCTGTGTTGTGCTGTCCTCTTTCCATGAGATGCCCACCCCCACTTCCAAATAGCCATCTGCAGCGAATGTATTTCAACACTTGCAGATGATATTAATGTTTTCAGCTTGAAGCTTTCCAGAGACTGAAGGCCCCAGTTCCCTAAGTAGGCTGCCCAGCGACATTGCATGACTTTTATCCTAATGTCACCAGATTCTCCCTTTGGGCTGCAAACAGCCCTTGCTAGACTCGGCAATAATGAACCTGAGTCCTCAGTCCTACCTGGCCCAACTTCGGTCTACCTTCCTCTCTGCTAATTCTTCAGACTTCATGTTCTTCTGAGGTTTTATTTTTTCAGACCCAAATGCATTCATTTATGACCACACCGAACCCTTGGGATCCACTTAGATGTCACCAGTAGTGCCTTGAAATTTATCATTACAGTTAACTCCTGTGGTTCACGTCTGCCTGGGCATTTGTTAATACCATCATTTTGAGAAAAGTGTTTCCCCCGATGAGAAGGTGTCCCCTGTACCCAAGAACGGTGTGTGGGTCTGACAATCAGTGTAACTCGTCTCTAAATTCACCACCACCCAAAAGTCGCAGTGGTCAAACCTGCTTCCCCCTCACCCTCACCTTGGACCAAACTATGCCCACTATTCTTAGTACTGAGTGTGGGGAAACAGCAACAAATGAAAATCCTCACCCAAGTAGAAGCCTGAGCGAGAGAGACAGAGAGAGATGATAAGATAAATGCCATGTGTGTAAGATGGCAGTTTGCACTAAGAAGGGAAAGGAGGCACAGAGTTCAGACATGGGAGGGGTGGCATTCTAGGGAGGACAGCAGGAAGGACACACTGAAAAGGGGACACCGAAGAGAGAGCTGAGGAAGTGAGGCAGCAGTGGGAAGGAGGGAGGCAGCCTTCTGGGTGCAGGAAGAACCAAGGCTCCCAGGCAAGAACACTCTGGGGTTTGGGGGAACATGGAAGCAGCCAGTGTGGCTGACACAGCGTGACCCTGGCTGAGGGGACAGGAGACCCCGCTTACAGCCAGGGCTGTGGGCCCTGCAGACCTCAGACTGGCCTTGGCCTTGATCCTGCGTGAAACTGGGGCTGCTCAAGGGTTTCCAGTGATGAATGAACACCACACAGGTCTTAGCAAGGGTGCCTGGCTGCTAGGATGGGAAGGGGGTGCAGGTGTCACACCAAGGCTGGGGAACCAGATGAGAGGTAGCTGGAGTCTGTACTCCACCCCCAGGAATCTCACACCACGTTCCCCTTTGGGGGCTGTGCAAAGCTCAGGACCTTGTGTGTCACTGTTCAGAGACTTTTCTGTGTCTTCACTCAGCTGCATGGGCCTGAGGAGGATCCAGGCGAGCAGGTGACAGCTGGCAGCCCCCTAGCCTGGTGCAGGGGGTCTGCAGGGCTATCAGGCTCACAGCTGTGGCCCTGAGCTGTTCTTCCGGGAACCCACTCGCAGAATGCTGACCAGCTCCAGGGCCACATGGCTCTGAGCACCTGTACCTGTGTCACTTCCCCTTCTGATCCAGGAAGATCAGCCTTGCGAATGATACAAACCAGGCTCCCTGTGGTACTTCGAGTTCCTGGAGCAGTGACCATCCCCAGATGGAAAAATCCGCTGGCACTTTGGGAGCAAGTGTGGACTCTGACCAGGTGACTTTTAATGGCAAGAAAGCTTCACTCCCCCTGAGGACCAAATAAAAGCCTCTGCATTTGGGCCCCGGATGCAGTGATGCTTTTCTGTCCTGCATGGCCCAAGGGCTCCTGGAGCGTTGTCATCAGCACGGTCCAGACTTTAAGAGAACCCTGGGCAGCTGAAGGGCATCCGGGGAGCAGGCTTTGGAGGATGAGAACTGGAAGCCATGGGAGTGTTACTGACTGTGTAAGAGGTGGGGGACAGTATCCTGTACCACGTAGGCATGGGTCTATTCCAGAAGGTTCTGGAAGGCTGTACCAGGCCTGTGCAGAACTCATCGTGTAAACCTGGGGCTGCAACAGGGACACCTTCCCACCCTTGGGAGCTTTCTGCAAGTCAACAGGCTGCTCTTAGAGCAAGTATGGAGGAGAGATTCCTGCATCTGGGGAGATGAGGTTGACCTCCCAGGTCCCTGCTGCTCCTTAAATTCTGTGAGTCATCAGCAGCAGAATGGCATCTACAACAGTCACCCAGACAGGGGCAGGGGGCAGGAGTGACACTTAATCAACCAGCACTTACAAATGAAAAGAAGATGACATTTTCAGCATGACCTCACCACGGACCCTCTGCAGCAATGTGGTTCCTTCCACACTTTCCAGGGTGCTGGGAGGAGGGAGGGGGTGAGGACCTGGCATGCTCATCCCCCTTTAGTCTGAACTTCTGTCGTGACTCACAGACCCCAGGTCTCAAATGGGTGTTGAGGTTCTGTGGGTCCCCGTGGTGCTCTGCTCATGGGTGTCACTGGTGATGTGTCCGACTGTTGTCATGTTCGTGACCAGGATCATATATACCACTAGCGTGGTATGTGACTGCCACACGTGGCTGTAGCCCTGTGTCACGCTGCAGCAACATACATGTCGCAGGACCGCCACGCCTTGCCTTTTCCCATTCACTGTTTGCTGCGCCTCATTGGCCTTGCTCAAACTTGGCTGTGACCAGCGCAGGTGCAGCAAAGCACTCTGGGACACATGGATGGGGGCAGAGGTCACACCTAGCATTCCCAGCTTCCAAAGCAGAGCTTTCCCCACCAGGACAGATAATCCCAGCCAGTCCCAGCCTGCCTCTTTCAGGGTTAGGGAGAGGTCAAGAGACTAACTGTTAAATCCCAGGCCAGTGCACGGAGGATTCTGGAGGAGAGTGTGATAAGCATCGTGACTCACAGGATTCAGGCAGGGATGCAGTTAAATCCACTTTTACACAAACCTTTTAGAGCCCTGAGCGGTGGTATTTGCATCCAATGGATGAGCTGCTTGCCAAAGGATTAAAATAGTCAATAGCTATCAGGGTTTAGCTAAGGAGCCAGCCCTTACATAGGCAGGAGAGCGGCACAGTTGAATTTTTTCATTGGACAAGCAGTGTGGCATCTTAAAGGTACAGGGACCCAGTGTGAGGAATGAGCAAAAGCTCCCTCCGGTCCAGCCTGAGGTCACTAAGCTGAATTCTCAGAAGATACCTGAGGGCTTTGATTGGACACAGGAGGCAGCGAGTGCTGTACCCAAAGGGAAATCTTGGAAGACTTCCTGAAGGAGGTGACCACCAAAGGGATGCAGTGAGTCAATCTCTGGCTGGGATCTGAAGCAACCTGTGAGCCCTGTCCCGAGAGGAATGACAACAGCACAACATGCCTGTCCTACACACCTTAGATGGCTGGGATTAGATTCATCAAACCCTTGTGGGTGTGAGCACCAACAGTGGTCAGCCTGACAGGGGCCACTCGGTCTAAGCACTGCTCTGAGAAGTATGACCTGGAGTCCACTCTTTGGTGGCTTTTGTCTACACTGACACAGGCCCCAGGGGGGTGAGTGTACGTGGAGCAGGTAGAGGTTTGCGGGGCCCCAGCCTCCACTTCACTAAACCAGCTTCACTTCTGTTTTGTAGCTTAGAATTCCATGTCAGGTGTTTGTGTGCATTTGAAAAAACAGTTTGTTTGGGGTTTTTTTCACTGCTTTAGAAAAGGAACAAATGAGGCTTGACAGTAACAGTTCTAGGAAGTCACTTGTTGCAGTTCCTCTCCCTGGGTGACCCCTGCTCCAGTTTATTGCATGCATCTCCTGCCTCAGCCTCTGGCACTTGTCCCCCGAGGTGAGGTGGCTTGTGGACTGACATGCCGTCTGATACCTTGTGCCTTCCCTCCGAGGCCCACCCAGCCCCCACCAGGGCCCCTCTTCCACCAGTGCCAGCCCATGAGTCCCAGCCCTGAAGTCCTCTCTGGGGAACCAAGCCCAGTGTGACTGGTCAGAAAGGACTCAGCAGGCCTCTCCCCCCACCCCCAGTCTCCAGAGGCCCAGCCTTGGGAGAGTAGCTTGGCAACAGCAGGCCTAAAGCCCAGGCCAGCCCACAGGCAGTGTCACGGTGGCCAAGGTCTTTGGGCCGGCAGAGAACAGCTTACCAGCCAGAGCACTATGCAATTCCCTGTGCAGGCAGCACCTGTAGGAACTGGCTCCTGGCCCCATAGATCTTACAGGGCTTCCCGTGGACCTGTCAGGTAAGCGACAACATCTCACTTGTGCTCGACCCTCACCTGAACCATAAAGGTATAAAGATTTAGTGAAATAATATGTATAAAGCTACGAACTCACTGTGAGCGCATTTGCAAAAGATGACCACTTCTCACTGGGGACAGTGACTTGAGAGAGGGCAGGGGACACTGTACCCCCAGCCCCAGCTGTACACCTTTTACATAGAGGCACAAGCAAACAACCCACCTGCTCCATGCGGGGTTCCCCCAGGAGGGGGAGAATCTGCCAGGCCACAGAAGCCTCTTAGCCTCTGACCTCTCTGGAGCTCTGTAGGAGGCTCAGAGCCTGGTGTCCTCCCTGTTGTGATGCTGGTGACAAGAGCTACTTCCTTCATTAGCAGGGCTGGTCGATCCAGGCTTTCTCAGCCCTGAGCTGGGGCTGGCAGAGCCCGGCCGGCCGGGGTGGAGCTTCCGCCATCCACTTCCCCACAGGCTGTTAGTTACTTCCGTCTCTGGGTCCTCCTGGCTCAATTGCTCAGCGCTGAGCTGTGGTGAAGCCAAAGCCAGCGGTTGCCATGGCAACCCATCATGCTGTGTGGCTGCCCATTCTTTCTCTTCTGCAAAAGATTCTAAGATTGGAGAGGACAAGAAGCGTGTTCTTCTTACTCTAGATACTCCCAGCACTTGGCACGGTGGCTGATATACAGCTGGCACTTAATAAATGTCTCTTGTCTGAATCAATGTACCATCAACCCATCAGAACGGGTGAGAGTCAGCATTTACTGAGCACCTACCAGGCAGGGAAGGGGGCTTGTAGGCACTTTACACATGGCAAGGTCATTTACTCCCTATTAGGGATTAAAAACTGATGGTCAGCTTAACACCAGCTGAGTTAAATCAGCATGGTGCAGAGTGTAGATGGCCCACCTGAGGAAAGTTGCCAGCATAGAGATGTAGAGGAGAAGAAGAGCGAGGCATTGTGGGTTTCTCTAAGTGTTGCTCTTTTGAGCCGTTGGTTCTCCTGGAGGAACTCGTCATGACTAGCTTCCCCAGTGTAAGTTTGACCATTGTCATCAGGGGAGCTTGGGACCTTGCTGGTGACGGTGGCTGTGGTTCACTTTAGTGGCGGGCTCTGATCCTTACATGGAGCATTGCTTCCTGGCTCCAGAGGGGAAGATGTGTGCGGTTTAATATCCAGGACAAACTCGTCACGCTGGCTTCCTGTCATGTACTCAACTGTTCTATCGTCAGAGGAGCTTGGGGCCTCTGTGTCTCTGAGGATGGCTGTGGTACTTTTCAGGGCAGTCCTGGTCCTTATTTTGAGTGTGACTTCTTGGCTCCAGTGTAGAACCCTCAACCTATCAGCACAGCTCCTTCACCCACTGGCATAGACTTTCTAGCTTCCACCATTGACCTTTGGGCCTTCCCAGTAAAACAGACTGGTGTTAGTCCTTCTTGTGGGTTCTACAATTCCAGTTGGACTCATGGGAGGTGTGGTCATGGGCGCTAGGTCTTCAGCTGGACTTATGCAGGACACTGCTGTGGGATCCAGGCTCTTGGCTGAATATTCTGAGTCTTTAGTGTTATGAACAGATTTCCTGCATTTTCTGTGTTTAACTCTGGGTGACCATCGTAAAATAATATTATAAATTCTGTGTCCTGATTCTAATTGTTCTCACAACCCCTGACTACAACACTTCCCATGCTATCTGCCAGCACGGGGTAGTTATCCTGTCCTAGTGACAGGGACACTGAGGACTGGCACCTTAAAATCACACAGCCAGTGAGGGGGTGGGATCTCACCCCCAACCCGCTCTTCACCACTGAGATTTGTAAGCTTTCCGTGAATCACTGCAGGGAGGAGATTATTCATGGCCCCAGAGAGCCTGTGCAGGTGTGCAGCGGCCAAGGGGTCTAACTGGGTCAGACAGGTGCCCTCTGGTCTAGAAGTGTCCTTTAGATTGGTTTACAGCCTCCGGGGCCAACAGAGTCCGGGTCAGTGTCCAGCCTGGCCGCAGGGCCTCAGGGTTGCCAGCCTCCGTCTCTCCGTCTCTGCTTCATTCGCGCCCCCCCCCACCTTTCCCAGACTGCTCTGCCATGGCACTGCCCACAGCTCGCCCCTGTTGCACCTGCCTGAAGTTCCCCGGCTCAGACCCCC
>PVJX010012712.1:0-23654 GCA_004027295.1 Dolichotis patagonum | reverse complement strand
CCAGTTTCGGTAACCCCAGGTGTAATCTCCTTGAAGGCCCACACTGCCTGTGCGGCCAGGCCAGCCCCCCAGGTCTGGCCTGCAGACTCATCAGGCCATTTCCTGACAGCTGCCAAAGGAAGCTTGACCTTCGTCCACGTCGGCAGGCCATCCTGCTGACACGCCAGGCAGCATCCTTCCACCCTCAGCGCCGTGGCACGACATCTCAGTTGACAACAAAGGGCTGTCTGACCTGGCCTGTCTGGGCCATTTCTCATTAACGCATGGCTGAGGGAGCCCAGGGACAGCAAGGCACAGGGTCCAGGTGGATGTGCGGTGCTGTCCCCTGTGCGAGGTCACTCCTCCTTCACTGGCGCATCGAGGGCCTCGCCCCCAGCACCAATCCCTCAGCCTTTGGGTAGGCGGAAGTGTGAGTGCACACATGCGTGCATGCATAGGGTTTGCCTTCCGAGGAGCCCATGTGACCCTTGTAGCAATTCAGATTCTGAGTTCAGCAGTCAGATGCTCTCAAGTGTATATACTGGCTCTTCTGCTCACTTCCTGTGTGACCTGGACAAGTTGCTGGACCTCTCTCGTCCTGTTTCTGCCCCTGCCTGATGAAGATTCAATGACATAATACATCTAACGTTCTGAGCAGAAAATGAGTGCTTAGCTAGTGTTGGCCACAAGGGTGAGGCTGCGTCCAGGTGTGTCCACCCCAGCCCTCTCCTGCACCTTCTGCAGGCATCTCCAGGGCATTTCTGCAAGACCTTTGTTTTAATAGGTTAGCACACAAGGGGATACTTTAGAGACTTTGGAGTGGAGTTTCTATGATCTTCTTTTATTGCAAATGACCACTAACTTGGTAGCCTAGAATGATGCCGTTACTACCTGACGGTTCTTGGGGCCAAAAGTCCTAGCTGTCTCACTGGGTGAAAATGACAGAGCAGTGTTCCTGTGGGGGAGCCTTCCAGCTCCTAGAGGCTGCCTGCAGCCCTTGGCTCATGGCCTCTTCCTCCACCATCAATCTGTGCCATCTGACTTTCTCCCCTTGTGACATCTCTCTCCCACGCTTCTGCCCCGGCCACATTTCACCCTCTGCGATTACATCAGTCTCACCACAACACTCCAGGACAGCCTCTCCATATTGAGGTCAGGCTATTGGCAGCTTGGATTCCAGCTGCAGCCTTAACTGCCCCTTCCTGTATAAGGTGCCATAGTCACAGGCGCTGGAGAGCAGAGCGTGACCTCTGAGGGGCCTGTGGTTCCCTAAGCCTCGGTTTTCTCATCTGCAAAGTGGCAGTGTTGGTCGCAGGAGGGACCTCGGGTGATTTTTATGACTGTGGTGAGAGGCGGCTCTGAGCACAGACCGGGCTTCTAGGTAGTCTGGACACCGCCGTTGTTAATAAAATACTTCCCCAGTGCTAAGCACTTTCCACGGAACAAGCTGATTAGCTCCTCGGAATAACCCCGTGAGGCACCCTCTATCACTGTTCCCATTTTAAATACGCAAGGACCAAGGCTCAGAGAAGTGAACTACTTCCCTCACAGAGCCCTGGGATTCAGAACGAGGCAGTCTGGCTGCTGAGGAAGGAAACCTGGCTCAGTGCCTTGGGGGACCTAAGAGAGTGTCAGTGGGACACAAATGAGGGTGGGGAGAGGCGAGGGCTCGACAGTGCTGGGTGGCTGCAGAGTGGAGTTGGGAGAGCACTCGGGAGCCACTGAAGTTTCTGTAGGACTCGTGATGAGACCACATTGGTGAAAGGGAGGGGACCTTGCTTTTCCCGCAGAATTCTCCGATGGTGGAGGGGTGGGACACTCTCCAAGGACCACTGAGATTCACTCTTTGCAGGGCTGGCACTGAGGAAGCCTGCCTCGCCTGGGCCTGCGGGCTGTGCTGACCTGGCCATTTCCTGTTGCCATGTTCCACTTCCCCTCAAGTCCCCAGCTGTCCAAGCTGATAGCACTGACAACGGCTCAGGTCAGCCAGCAAGCAGGGTCAACTCCATGGCAGCTGACCTTTGTCCTCGCAGAGATTAAGCCGATTCCTAATTAATGGCCTGTGGGATACTTACCTTGGCCCAAGTTGCAAGTAATTTAAGGCTTGTCCTTGGAGACCGGTCTGTGAATTATGCCTAATTAGCTAGAGGTCTCCCTGGGACACGCCAGTCCCGGTGTATTCTGGGCGCGCAAGCTCTATAACTCTGGATTTCACACTGGGGTATAAAAGAGATGCTGAGTCCCTCCAGGTAAAAGTTCATTTTTCCTCTTCCAAAAAGACAGCTGAATCCTCGCCTCCCCAGCTGCCCCCAGAGATGTCCCTACCAGCACAGGTGTCCCAGCCCAGCCACTGCTGGTCAGGTGCTTGGTGATGACTTATCGGCCTGGTGTGTCTTACTCCAGTGTTTGAGTTCAGAGATGCTGGGTACAGTGGCAAAGGTCCGTGCTCCCATCACTCGGAAGGCTGAGCCAGGAGGGTCACCACAGACTCGAGGCCTGCCTGGGCTACATGGTGAGACCATGTCTCAAAAAACAAACACAAAACCCAGCTGGTAGTGATGCCCACAGCAAGGTCCAGGACGGCTCTGAACCAAACCGGGGATACTCACAGAAGTGAGCCTCGGGGACAGGAATGGCCTCCTGGGGTTCCAGTCAGGCCTGTCCCAAATGTACGAGTCCAAGTTAAGACAAGACGTGGGACTTTTAAGCCTCAGCGATTTGCAGACCAAGAAGTAGGGTCTGTGGGCCTCACTGTTACACCCAGAGAAGCCCTTCGGCAATGGCAGCTTTTGCCCCTAGATCTAACGTGGCTGCGTCCGGATGCTGTATTGTAATTTCCAAGGCTGTCGCAGTGCTGCAGTGACAATGAGGCAGAAGGACTTCAGGGTCAACTCCAGGGCCGGGAGCTGGAACCGGAGAGCCAAACTGTGCCTCCGTGCATTGCAGGCTCACAGGTCAGGGGTCACTTGTAGGCTCCCCACCCCCACAGGCAGGGTGGCAAGGGAAGCCCAGTGGGGGGGGGGGTCTCCTTGGTCCCAGGGGACTTCACCCTGCTACCTCAGTGCCCCAGCTTCTCCCAGTAAATGCAGAGCCATGTTTGGGGATGGTGGGTGATAGGAAGAAGGGCTGCCCCGGGCTCCCGGAGAACCTGTGCCTTCTCCCCAGGCCGAGACCCAGCACCTGAGGCCTCTGAGCCACCTTCCAGGCCAGGAGTGTGTTCTTGTACTTTTGACCTTCCCCACACCAGCACGGGGAGGCCAGTTGGAGACAGTGGGGCCCAGAGATGCCAAGTGACTCATCCAAGAGTCACACAGCAAATCAGCTCCAGAGCAGAGTCCTTGAGGCCCCAAGCAGGCTGCGTTCCCCTCTCACTCACAGGCCAGGTCCCCAGCCACACCAGGAGACTGCAGTCCAGGGCCTTTGGGAGCTCCTTGGAACAAACTGGGGGGCCTGGAGGGAGGGGAGATAGGAGGCCACAGGGACACTTGGGGACGTCCTTTGTATCTGAAGCCTGTTGTTCACCCCACCCCAAAGCCGGGAGCCAAGGCAGCGGCTTCCCCCTCCGCTGTGCAGAGGGTCAGAGCTGATGGGAGAGGCCCAGCCCTTGGCTTTGGAGGCCCCTTGGGGAGGCGGGACCGGTTCCCCCGCGGGGACCCTGACCGCAGATGGGTGGAAGCTGCCGGCTGGCTGGCCGGGGTGCTCCGGAGGAGGGAGGCCTCCAGCTGGGCCTGTGCCTGCGGCGCGGAGGGCGGACGGTTCACCGGGCGGCCAGCAGACTGGCTGCGTGTTGCAACGTCTGGTGGCGTTGGAAGCATCCTGTCGGGCGCAGCTGGGCCGAGGAGCGTGTGCGGCTCGCTGTAGGCCGCGCGGCCTGAGGCTGCTGGCACCTCGCGTCCCGTTGGCAGCTCCGGGTTCAGCCGCAGGTCAGCGGCGCCCGTGACGTCACGGGTTTGTTTACCACGGGTCTGGTCGCCAAGGAAGAGCTGGACTCAGACTCCGGGGTGGCGGGAGGGGGAAACCCCTATCCCACCTCCATTCCTGACTCAGCTGAGCCCTGCCCCCAGCCTGGTGCCCCTTTTTATCTCACCCTGCCCCCTCCCTGTCTGCACCCGGGATCCCAATGCGACCCTCCTCACCCCCAGCCATCCCATCCTGCACCCAGGACCCCAGCCCCATCTCCATATCCACCCCAGCGACCCACCCCCACCCATCCCTTTTACCTCCCAGCTTCGCTGCCCCATCTACCCCTTCCCCATCACCAAATGGGACCCTGGCCCTGCCCTGCCCTTCCTGACACGGCAGCCCCCTCCCCAGGCAGCGGCTTCCTGTCACCCCTTTGTCATGGGAGCTGCTGGCCTGTGCTCCTGCACCCCAGCCCTCTTCCTAGGGGGTAAGCCACGCTGCTCAGACACCTGCTACCGTGTTCTCGCGCCTCTTCGGGCAGCCGTCTGCACGCTGTTGATCCCATGCTCCCGGACCCACCCACCCGGCACCCAAGCCCAGCCACCCGCAACGCCTAACTGACCCCTCCACTGCCTGGTTCCCGCACATCCCAACCCCCATTCCCACGGCAGCAACTTATCCCAGAAGTCCAGGCAGAGGCAGTCATTTCTCTGCTCTCAACCCTTCCAAAAAGCACCCCATCAACCCCCAGAGCCCCCCTCCAAGTCCCACAGTAGCTGGAGTCTCCACTCAGCTCTGCCACACTGGATTCCTTGCCCACCACACCAAGCTCATTCCCACCCCAGGGCCTTTGCACTGCTGTCCTGTCTGCCTCTTCCCTCAGACATCTGCACAGCTCCTTCCTTCACTTCCTCAGGTCTCTGCCGAAATGTCAGCCCATGCCAGCGGTCCCCTCCCCCATCTAACTACCTGTGACCACCGTCTCCACCACACCCCCAAAGCTTTGTGTTCCTCCCATGCCCTTCCAGCCACCTCTAGTCCACAGCTGGCTGTTGCCCTCTCTCTTCTCTGTATATGAAAACCGACTCCACAAGAATAGGATCATTTGTTCCCTACTGCATCCGGGGTCCCAGCAACAGTCACTACTCAGCAAATACTCCACAAAGGAGGGAAGGGAAGGAGAGAGGGAGGGAAGAAAAGAAGTAAGACACGGGTACTAAAAGAACTTGGCTTTGGCGTCCAAGTTCATATGTTGCTTTGGGCGCCCAGCCTGCCCGAGTTGCTCAGACTGAGTTAGAATCCACTTCGCAGGAAGGTCATACAGAGATTGCGCCCCATGCCTGAGGACAATCTGTGAGCGTGTTCAAGCTCCTGCTGACCACCACGGCACATGGCAGTTCCAGAGCTGGAGGGAGTCACCTTCTGGGAATCAGAAGTTTAATCTGACTAGACTTAACTTAGTTGTGTCTGCAAGGACCTTATAGCAGGCATCGACGCAAAGCTTAAAGGCCAGAAGAGCTTGGAGTGCAGTGTTTCAAGACCAATGCATTCTGCAGAAACTATCCTCACAGTTAGTGGAGAAATAAGATCCTTCCATGACAAAGAACACCGTAAGAAACTCAGCACTACCAAACCAGCATTCCTAAAAAATTCCCAGGCATATCACAGAAGGAGACAATGAAGCCAACAACTCCCAAAAGTCCAGTGGAATGAACATACTGTGAGTCTTGTGGGACCAGGGGCAGAATGTTATGGCTTGTGTCTAGATGTCCCCCCAAAGACTCACGCAGCCATAGAGAAAGCTTTTTGGAGGTGGCTGGATCTAAAGTGTGAGATGCTGGGATTAAGCATGGAATTCTGGAGTTAATTCATATTGCGATGCTAGGATTAGGGTCCACCACAGAATGGGTTTGGGCGCTAGGGTGGGTAGTGTGAAAAAAATATAAGGGACACAAAAGGGGCTGCTGCTGTTGCTGCTGGTCACTTACTGCTATGCTACTTCACTATCTGCTGCCTTTTGCTTTGCTGCCCTCTACCCACCATGAACTATTTCTTCTCTCTGATGCCCCTCTGACATGTCACTCTGTCCTGGAGCCAGCCAATTAGGGACTGAAACCTATATGAACTGTGACCTAAATAAAACTTTTCTCCTTAAAAAAAAAAAAAGACCTTTTTTCCAAATGGGGTCATGCTCACAGGTTCTGTAAGACATAGTTTCTTGGGGGACACTCATTGCCAGCTCCTTGCCAGTTGTGAGAACTAATTCTAAAGTACTCAGGGCAGGGCCCAGCACGGAAGAGAGCACAGGAAATGTTAGCTGTGGCATCCCTCCCTGCCCACTTGGGGACCGGAGGGGCCCTGGCAAGTGTACCCACCCAGCCGTCAGCCTTGGAGTGAGGATCAACCCTGTCCCCCACTTCATAGCCGGGTGGCTGTCAGGGCCATGAGCTGTACCAAGCCAGGGTGGTGCCTTGTCTCCTTCCCTGGGAGGCAGGCGCCTCACCATCCTATCCGAGACACACCCACATGCTCAGGGTTACCTGTGCAATGAATGGGGACATTGTGCAAGGCCCCTTTGCTCCTGCAGGAGTCAGTGACTAAGGACACAACCTCAGGAATTCGGCAGCAGAAGCTGGACATCCAATTCCAGAAACTAGAGCTGTCCGTGCCTCGGTTTACAAATGCAGAAAGGGGTGTGCACCTCTCCCAGAGCTGTCAGAGGACCAGTACCGGACTGCTGGTGGTCGCTGAGTACAGCCAGTGCTAGTGAGTGCCGTGTATGTGCTAGAGCTCGTGGTCAACCCTGTGGCTCCCAAGGGGACCAGTTCCAGGCCGTCCGCCTGCTGGAGGAAGTCTCTGCCCAGCTCCCAGTTGTGGTCAAGGACTCGTGGGAGGGCCGCGCTACCGGCTGTTCTCATTTGGGGAGCTTCCTAACCATCCTCTCCCCCAGCCGAGCCCGTGGTCACTAAAACATTCTCTGTAGGCCGAGCCGGGGCCTGAGCCAGCACAGACCTCTCTCACAGCTCCCGGGAGAGCTCTGGCCATGGCCATGTGGCCCAGCAGTGCAGGACCAGAAAGGACAGCAGAGATGTGACCCAGGTCCCTGACAGAAAGGCCTAGTGGGATTTGATACCTCTGACCTCCTGGGGTGGGCAATGGTACAACAACAGGAGAAATGATCAAAATCTACAGTGAATCTTCAAATGTTTAAAATTTAAAAGCTCATTACAATAAAAGACATTGCCATGATCTCCTTCAAAATATTGTCCCCGTAGCCAGACATGGTGTCACTTGCCTATAATCCCAGCACTCGGGAGGCTGAGGCAGGGAGATTGCCAAGAATTCGAGGCCAACCTGAGCTATGTAGTGATTTCAAGACCAGCCTGAACTGCATAGTGAGACAGTTTCAAAAAACCAAGTAAATAAGTAAATAAATAAATTTAAAAACCAAAAATATGTCCCCTTCTTGCTTTCTGAAGCAGTTCTGGAAGGCTCCTTCCATGAACATCTTTGCAAGACATGATCAAAAATACAGTGACTGGTACTGCCATGTGTCATCCATTGGAAAGGCAGCCTTGTAGGAAGATCACTGTGGAAGCCAGGCATGGTGGCACACTCCTGTAATCCCAGGACCTGGGAGGCTGAGGCAGGAGAATCGCTTGCAAGTTGGAGACCAGCCTGGGCTACAAAGTGAGCGCTAGGCCAGCCTGCACTGCATAGCAAGGCCCTGTCTCAAAAAGACAAAAAAAAAAGAGAAAGGTCACTGTGTGTCATCATCCACCTTAGTCACCAGGTCTGGCATCAGACTACTTCTGGCTCCTCCCCAAAGTCAAAATGACAATGATAGGTAAACATTTGGAGTCGATTAACACAGCTGTGACAGTGCTACGAATGACATGAGAGAGGACTTCCAGAACTGCTTCAGAAAGTGGCAAGATGGGGTATGTGTGTTTGAAGCCAGGGAGAGGATTTTAGGGTAATGAACGATAGTGTGTCTATTACTGTAATAAAAAGGTTTTAATTCAAACATTCACCATGGTTCTCAATACCCGACACCTGTTTTCGTTGTTAGTACACGGCGACAGACACAGATCCAGCCCCCACTTGTAGAAGATCCCACCACCCTGCAAAGCTGGAGTCGCTGGGGTGACAGTTGCTGGAGATGCAGCTAGGGCTGCACATCTGGCCTCCTCTGGACCCAGCCTGGCTGAAGGCAGAGAATTCTCCTGCCATCCTTCCTGGCGAGGGCGCAGCCTGCAGTCTCAGATGGTGTAAAAGGGGCTCCTGGGAGAAGAAGTAGAAAGGGTTAGGAAGTCTGGAAGAAGGTGTCACAGCAGCACTCCGCTGGGGAGATTGTTTGGAAAGGTGGTCCTTTGGAAGAAGGAGGCTGGCGGGCTTTGGCGATGGGGGAGAGTTGGGGAAGCAGAAGGGGTCCACCCAGGGAAGAGGCCTCCTAACAGTGCTGGGTGGGGTGCGGCTCGGGAGCATAGCTTCCGGCTTCCAGCACCATTACTATTAGCAACAGTGTTTTCTAGCCATGGTCTTTGTAAACACGATTGTTACAGACACCTAGCTAAAGTGTAACTGCTCCAGGCCACCAGGACAGGAAGGAAGGGAAGGCCTGGGACCATGCCTGCCAAGCCCCCTACCTAACAGCAGCCCAGAGGCTCCTCCCTAGAAACCCCAGGGTCCCCCAAACCCAGCTGGGAAACCTGTTTCCCCCAAAACATCATCAAGGGATGACCTGCAGCCTGCCCTGCAGGGGGCGGCTGGCATGGCTGTCCCTACCTGCGGGTGAAGGAGGTCTTCCAAGCCCGGCAAAGGATGGGGATGGAGGGGTCACTCTGAGTCTGTGGTCCCGTCCTGGTCAAAGCTGAATCCAAAGGAGAGGCCCCCCCTTGGACAACTGTCACCTCAGTATCTCCACCCCTTTAAGGCAGAGGGATCTTCTCAAGCAGGGAAATCTATTTCTGTTACTCTGTTAATAATAACAACATAGCCAGGCATGGTGACACACTCCTATAATCCCAGCCCTCGGGAGGCTGAGGCAGGAGGATTGTTGCAAGTTCAAGACCAGCCTGGGCTACAAAGTGAGCCCAAGGCCAGCCTGAACGGCATAGTGAGATCCTGTCTCAAAAAGACATAATAATAAGAATAATAAGTAATAATAATAACAACAGCGGGCATTCATCACACCCTTTCTAACCTGCCCAACGCTCTTCCAAGTGGGTGCTTAAACCTTTACATATGGAGGCCTAGTGGACTTTGAGTTCATTCAACTCCTGCATGACAGATCAAAGAATTGAAGCCAGACACCCTTGACGCTGGAGCCTGAGTTCCAAGCCACTCTACTGTAGAGATGGGGTCTCCCTCTTGCAGTGGGGATGGGAAAGAGGAAGAATTTGGAGGAACAGGTGTTTCACTATATAGTCCAGGCTGGACTTGAACTCACTAAGTAGCCTAGGCAGGCTTCAAATTCACAGCCATCCTCCTGCCTCAGCCTCCCGAGTGCTGGTATTACTACGGTAGGCATGCGCTGCCACCCCCAGCAAGGGAAATTCAATTTTTAACCTAGGCTACAAAAGTAGCTAAGGCTTGGAGAGAGTGTGTGTCCACGCTTTCCAAGTCACCGGCCCTCCACCAGGCACACGTGGCCTCTTCTGTGTGGCCACCGCACCACAGAAGGCATTTGTTGTTTGCTCGCTAGCTCTCATCTGGCCACCGGGATGGCTTTTTATTTGCTTCTGCTGCAGGGCTGGGAGAGGAGGCCGGCACTGCGCCCTCCAGCCCGGCTCCGCCCCCTCCCCACCCAGCCCGCTGCGCTCGGTCTCCGGTGGGTATTTTCACCCCTCCTGCGAAGCCAACAGCACATTCCAGCTTCACAATGCGGAACCCTGGGGACAGGAGCTGGCCTGCCAAAGACCTGCCCGGGGACTTGGATCTTTCCGGGGCTGCCGATTGTAAACAGATGCTCCTCCTGGGAGCTGCCCGGGACCACCCGGCTTCCGCCCCCGGTGGGACCGAGCTCTGCAGCTGAGCTGCAGGAATGACAGCCAAGGCCAGGCATGGGGTGAGCCCCCGGGGAAGAGCCAGGCTGGGCAGAAAGGGGCACCCGCGCCCTCCCGCCAGCAGGTTTTTCTAGAGGCCTCCGGGCCTATGCCATGTGCTGGGGAGCTGCACTACTTGTTACTCTGCCCAGCCCAGCTAGAGGCCGGGGCGTGGGGGGTGAAATGAACACACTGCCCCGCAGGGACTCACAAACCCAGATGGGTCAGCCCCCAACATCTGCACACTGGCACAGGCTCGAACGTGGGCTGCCTGGCTCTGGACTGGAGTTGTGAGGCCTGCTGCTCTTGCTTAGGAGCTGAGGGACCTGCGCAGGTCTCTGTGTCTGTCTGAGGCTCACCTGTAAAGCAGGTGGCGTAAGGCGGCTCGAAGGATCAAAGGAGGAAACAGCTGTCAGGCTCAGCACAGCACCCGGCCCATGACTAAGGCCACTGTCAAATGTTGGAGGGAGGGCAGAGGAGCAGCCAGCGAGGCTTCAGAACTGAAGGGATATTCAGGAAGGGTTCTGCAGAATGAAGAGGAGCCTGCAAGAAGCTTTGGAATTGAAAGCAAAGAAAAACAATGAAGAGAAAGATCAAATAGGCCCTCATGACAGATGGGAGCCCTCAAAAGGCACAGCCAGGGGACTGAGGGACCGGCAGCCATTGACCCTACCGTGCCGAATTACCTGTGTGTAAATAACCTTTTGGGGCAAGACTGCATGGGGAAAGTCTTATCACACCTCCTGTTTTTAAGACTATAAGTAGCCTTTTCTTTAGAGACTTTGCCCCTCATGGATACCCATGAAGTAGACAAAACTGCTATTCAAATCCCAGCTCCAGCACTCAGTGGCTGTGTGACCCATGACGAGATGCTTAGCGTCTCTGAGCTTAGTTTGCTCCCTAGCAGCGCACATGTCTACCTTCCCAGCCTCCAACTTAGTGAGGTCCCCTTGTTTGCTGTTTATCCGCCTACCCTGTTCTTGACCATGGTTTTCTTGTTCCTTCTCCATCTTCTCCCCCTGGAACAGAGTCCTCGAACCTCAGACTCTCCTGCCGTGCCTGGGGCTCCCGGCTGCTCTGCGGAGGGAGAGGCTCAGGGTGCGAGTCCTGCCACCCTCACCCTCTGAGTGTGTGTCCGGAGAGTGGATGATTTCAGCTCTCACCTGGGAGGCTGTGGAGGCTTCGGCTGGGATTGCGGCTGAGGAAGGGGCAGCTCGGGGCAAGGGGGCGACCCGGGCCTCAGCTGGCAGGCCCTGACATTCACCCTCCAGCAGGGTTCCATCCCCTCCCTCCTTCAGACCCCACCTCCCCGTCTGGTCCGGCCTCACCCTGTCTGGCACCAGGCGGGGCACTTGTCCTGTCAGCTGTCAGGCAGAGCCTCCTGGGTGGGCCACTGAGCTTCCTGCTCAGTGACTCAGCCTCCCAGAGGGTCCGCGCGGGGCTAGAGGAAGAACTCGCGCAGGACAGCTTCGCCAGGGTGGGGCCCTATCCCTGCTGTTCATTCAACTTGCACAACCCCAGCCCTGGGACGTGGGGACAGACCTGGGGCACCATCGCAGGAGAGGACGGCACCACCTGTTTGTGTGATGAAGCCACAGGTCCCAAAGTGAAAGGCGCCACTGGCACTGCTGCCCCAGATGCCCCTTGAGGGTATCACCTGTCCTCCCTTCCAGCTGGACCGCGGTGCCTTTCAGCAAGGCTCCCGGCTTCCCCCCCCCACCATTGACTTGACTAGAAATTCCTTGGATCAGTAGAGGCTTTTTTTTTTTTTTTTTGCCTCAGCCAGCTCCTAGGGAGCTGTGTAAGCCCCACGGCCTATTTCCTTCAAGAGCCAAAGGTGACCAGAACAGAAGAAAGAAAGTCAAGGATTACCTGCATTTCAGGCTGCCATGCTCAGGGGATGGATGGCTGAGTGGTGGGTGGACGGACAGGTGGATGGTAGTATGGGTGGGAGGAAAGGAGGAACAGTAGGTAAGTGGAGGGCTGAGTGAGTGGGCAGGTGACAGACTGGTGGGTGGATGATAAGGGAGATGGCAGGAAACCGGAATAACTGGCTGCCACCAGCAGAGGTGGGGTCCGGTGGCTGTCACCCCAAGTTCCCTTGCTGGAGCAAGTGTTTGTCTCTTTTCTTCTCCTTGAGCGGAGTCTCCAGCCTCTCCTAGAGAAAGCATTCTATTTTCAGTTCACAAGACAAGAACATGTCGCGTGCAGCTTGTCTGATGGCAGTCCGCTCGCCCTTGATGGACTTGGGTGGTGGTGACCAGCAGTGGGACTGTCCCTTGTAAAAGCTTCCTGCACTTCAGGACTTCAGCTAAAGTAAATAAAGTGGTTGGGCTGAGTGGGGCTTTCAAAAAGGACTTTCCCAGAGATTTTTTTTTTTAAGGTTGACAGTACACTTTTATTTTATTTTTTTTAATTTTTAAAACCCTCATTTAAAAAGTCAAATCCCTTTGGAACCCCCAGACTCCCCCCAGCTATATGCATCTTGAAGCCCTTCCTTTTAAGGGAAAGTTCTCAGGTTTCAAGGTGATCGATTAAAACTGTGACCCTTAGCAACTCTTTGTCTAGAGGACTTTTCTGCTGTACCCTGGGACAAAGCAAAATCCTCGAAACGAATCGCCTACTGGCCGGTCCCCTGTGACCGCAGCTGCCCAGCTGCCCTACTCCCGGTTGAGAATGTTTGTCCGCCCGTGGCCCTGCGTTCTCTTTAGTCACGTGCAGAGTAAACAAATATCACGGAGCTGGGCATGCAGTGAGTTCCTCTTCTGAGCCTTAGGGCTCTCATATTGGGGGTTTTTAACGGGGGAATTTCAAATTCTGTTTTGTTTTTGTTTGGGGGGATTTTTTTTTTTTTTGAGACAGTTTCACTAGGAAGCCCCGGCTGGCTTCGAACTCATGATCCTCCTGAGTGCTGGGCTGGTAGGTGTGTGCACCGTGACGTGAGGTCCTCCCTGACCATTTCAGAAGGAAAAGAGAAGTAGAAACTTACTGGACAGATCCCTAAAAGCCTTTGGGCTCTTGGTTTCCCTGATTCTATTCTGAGCAATGTGGGTCCCCAGTGTCTGTCTGTCTGTCTGTCTGTCTCTCTCTCTCTCTCTGCTGGTTCCTAGGGCTTGCTCACTCCAGCCATCCAACCCTGAGCTCTTCTGTGTAGGGTGAATGTGTCATCCTTCTGTAGGTCAAGTTAAGAGAACTGGCCAGGCTTCTCTTTTGAGTGTGTGTGTGTGTGTGTGTGTGTGTGTGTGTGCGCGCGCGCGCGCATGCATGCATGTGTGCGCGTGTTACTAGAGAACCCAGGGCTTTTTGCACTGAACTATATCTCCAGCACTTCTTTTATTTTTGAGGTAGGGTCTTGGTAAATTACCCAGGCTGGGCTTTAATTTGCAATCATCCTGCTTCAGCCTCCCAGAATTCTGGATTATTCACATGTGTCACACTATGTCTGGCTTCTTCAGAGCCTGTTATGAATTATTCCTAACTTTGCCCACACCCGTTATGTACCCACTCATTGGTGCTGCCAGCATGACCTCCTAACACATGGAGCCCACATTTACCGCAGGTGCCTGGATGCCCCCTCCCGCCCTCCCTTCCCAGGTTGACTTCAGTGAGGTGACGGCTCCCTGCAGCCAGCTGTGGCCTCAGGGTCACAGCCTCCCCTCTGTCTTAACAGCTGTAGTGAAAAATCCCAGCTCTAGACTAGTGGGTGAGAAGGTCATCTGATTCCTAAAGGAGAAAATTCTGGAATATGGTACAGAAAGAATGTGCAGAACAGCTGGATTTGGGCTGGCAGGAATATCTGAGAGACTTAGAAATAGCACATCAGTTGATCACAATGGGCTCAAAAACTCTGGTTCTCCTAAGAGTAGGCTGTTTTCCTTGGTAGAAAATTGTATATTTTATTCTTGGGCAGAAGCAGGGAGACCAATGATTTAAAATAATCATCTTAGCGACCTTTCCTGTCACTTGGACAAAATACCTGACACCCACAACATAAAGGAAGACAGGTTTATTTTGACCTGCAACTTCAGGCCAGGTTCCGCTGGCTCCCAGGCAGAAGCCGGGTGCATGGCAGAGGGTCACAGCGGAAGAGAGCTGCTCGCAGCACGGGGGCCAGGAAGCAGGAAGAGAAGGGAGGAGTGGGGGGAGGGGAGGCTTCCAGGTCAGGTCCCCAGGGACCCACTTCCAGGCAGTGCCACCTCCTAACAGCACACACAGATCCTGAATTCATCACCTGCCACACACGCGAGAGCCTTGATCAAAACCATAACAAGAAGGTGTTGAATTTCCTGACTACCTGATCAATCCTGTTCTCTCCTTCTAGATTGTTCTCTGGGGCCGGACCGAGAAATGCCTGAAGGAGACAACAGAGGAGATTCGGCAGATGGGCACCGAGTGCCACTATTTCATCTGTGACGTGGGCAATCGGGAGGAGGTTTATCAGACAGCCAAAGCTGTCCGGGAGAAGGTCAGTGTCCTGGGAGGGTCTGTGTCCAGCACAGCAGAACACAGAGTAATGCCAGCCAAAGAGGACATGCCCACGTAGCCAGGGAGAAAGGAGCTTCGCTTACAGCAGAATGGCACTGTCCAGGGCAACTTGGGGACACTCCTGTGGTGCTGGTCCAGGTTACCTGCGTACGGACGGGGCTGATTATGCCCCTGGAGTTGTCAGCTGTTGTCCCCTTGGTAGCTGAGGCCCTGTGGATCTAAACCTAGAGACAAATGTCCCAATGTCTTCTGGGAAAATCCTCCTGACTCTAGGCATCTGCCAGACTGTGTCGGTGAACCTCAAGAGAGGAACAGCTCCCCCTTTGAAGTGTTTGGCATGTGGTAATGTTAACTACTTTTGGGTAATAATCTCACTGATTGTAGATGTACTATGGTGGGTGCCATAGGTTATTGCTAAAGCTCAGAATACAGCTGGTTTGGCACTGCCACCACCTTATAAACGAGACTGATGCTCAGACAGGTGAAGAGCTTCCCGAGGCCATGTGACTGGGGGCAGTGGGTTCTGGTCTGTGCCCCTCCAGGAGCAAGCCACCAGGGCTGGCCATCCTCATGGCCCCTGGCTCCCTGTTATCCACAGGTAGGTGACATCACCATCCTAGTGAACAATGCTGCCGTGGTCCATGGGAAGAGCTTGATGGACAGTGATGACGACGCCCTCCTCAAGTCCCAGCACATCAACACCCTGGGGCAGTTCTGGGTAAGGGAAAGCCTGACCCCAAGCCAGCCCTGAGCGTGAGGTGAGATGGGAACGGAGAAAAAGGCTGAGGCCGATAGGGACCTCCATGGACAAAGTGGCCACCTAAGAGGAACCACTGGCCTCAGAAGCCATCGGCTTCCTGATCTGTGAGCTCAGTGTCCACAGCCATGGGCCCTGGGCCCCTGCCTTTGGAAGGCACGGTCACTAGGGAAGGAGATGCATCGGAGTAGGCTGCGCTCCCCAGGCAGGGTGGAGGGCTTGGCGGAAGTTGTATCAGCACCGCACTGACCCCCTGTCCACCCTCAGACCACCAAGGCCTTCTTGCCACGCATGCTGGAGCTGCAGAATGGCCACATCGTGTGCCTCAATTCCGTGCTGGCGCTGTCTGCTATCCCCGGAGCCATCGACTACTGCACGTCCAAGGCGTCCGCCTTCGCCTTCATGGAAAGCCTGACCCTGGGGCTGCTGGACTGTCCAGGTGTCAGTGCCACCACTGTGCTGCCCTTCCACACCAGCACAGAGATGTTCCAGGGTATGAGGGTCAGGTCAGTGCTGGGGACCAGCCTCCTTCCCCGAGCAGATGCGGCCAGGGGGCTGCGGGGAAAGTTATGCCGTAAATATACCCAGAAGCCTTGGTCTTTCTCTCCTGTGTCTGATTGGTGTCTACCAAGGAGTATTAGTAGCATTTATACTAAGATGTTTCTATTATATTAAGATGTCACTTAGTAAAAATAATAAAAGCAACAGAGCGTTTTATTGAGCATCTACTATGTCTTGGACTTTGTACCTGATGCTATAGTATCAGGTACAAAGTACCTGCGAGGCAGGGGGATACTATAGCAGGTCAGGGTTCCGCGTCTCAGTTTAGGAAGCTCATACAAGGCACTGGTGCTGAGTACTTGCCGTGCAATACTACTACCCAACGATAAAAGGAACACAGCACATTAATAGATACGTGAGCCACACCGTGAAACTCACAGGCGTGAGGCTGACTGCAGGAAGCCAAAAGAGCACAGCCTGTTCCCCTGCCTGGGGAACATCGTGTGAAGTTCCAGAACGAGCAACCCTGGGCTATGGCACTAGAAACCAGAGCTGTAGCTGCCCCTGGTGTGGGTGAGGATGGAGCTGGGAAGGAAGCAGAAGGAGCATCCCCATTGGGGATCTGGGTGGTGATTAAATAGGTCAAAGTTAAAATAAAAAATTATTATAATAATATTATATACTATAGCTCTGGGGTGTGGTTCAGTGCTAAAGCGCTCGCCTAACGTGCAGAAGGCCCGATGTTTGATCCTCAATCCTGAAAAGGAAACATAAAGGGTAAAAGTTAACCAAGCTGTGTGCTCAAGACATGTGCCTTTGTGGTTCGCAAACACAGCTCAACGCAAAGAAACAGAGGCCCAAACTCTTTCTCCCCAAGCAGTCCCAGCAGAGGGAGTTGGACCATTGACTGAAATTCAGTCTCAGGAGCCCGGGTTCTATGCAGTAGCTCCCCCATAGCTGTGATGTGCTGAGTGGCCTTGGGTCTGATTGTCTACTGCTGGAGACTCCGTGGCTGACCCATAAAACATGCTCATGACTTACGTCAGAGGTGTGGATAAAAGGGCATCAGTGCCGAGCCTGGTACGTGCCCCACGGTTACCGCCCCGTACATAACCACGCTCGTGATGTATGCAGGGCCTCGACAAATGGGAACCAAGCGTTCTCCAAAAGCAGTTTTCTCCACGTGTTTTTGCTGTGTAGCCTGTGATGGCCTGCCTTACGAATAAGATGCTTCGGCTCCACCCAAACATGAGGGTAATGTGAAAGGGACATCGTGAGAACTCGAGGAAACAGCTCAGCCTAGCACAGGGTAGATGGGAGCTACTAAGCACACCTTGGTTAACATTAACAAGGGCAGCGTGGCTTGCGTGCTCAACAGTCAAAAATATCTGGTTTTGCATCATTCCCCGGCTATGCTGAGGTTGGGAAGCTTTGGACTTGTTTTATGACCTCTCCAAGCTTCACTTGGCTTCTCTGTAAAATAGGAGGGGCAATAACATTTACCTCATGGGATTACTGAGAGAACTGGAAATAACCTGGGTAACGCGTGCATCAGGTACAAAGTCCAGGACATAGTAGATGCTCAATAAAACACTCTGGGCTTTTATTATTTTTACTAAGTGACATCTTCATATAATAGAAACATTTTAGTATAAATGCTACTAATACTCCTTGGTAGCTTTTTTTTTCTTCCTTGAGAACTCAGTTTGGTTTCTTTTCATAAATGAGAGGTACTCAATAAATGCATGTTGGCAGGAGTAATCTATATTTTCAAGGGGTGCCCTGGGCACAGAAGGGGCAGGACATTCACAGCCATTGCGTTTGCATGTCTGTTCATCTTCTGACATGTTCACCCTCCATCATATTAAGAAGGAAACTCAAAGTTTCCCTAAGTCATTTTCCTTAGTGGTTCAGAGTGTTGATCATGTATGGCCTGGAGTTAAATCCCAGCTCTGCATCATGTCAGGCAAATTACTTGAGTTTTCTCGGCCTCAGTTGCCTCCTCTCTGTAAATGGATTCATCTCTGTACCCCTTATTTCAAGGGTTGGATGAGCTCCTAGGTGGAAATCGACTAGCGATGCCTGCGGGGGTGTGCACTAGATGAGCTGTAGTTATCTGCCGGAGGGGGTGAGTCCCGGGGATTGGCTGCTAGCATGGTTCCAGGAAGACCTGAGCTTAGCTGGTGACTACTGCGAGAAAGAAACAGAAGGCAGAATGGAAAGGAGAGAGAGAGAGAGGGAGAAGAAGGGAAGAGAAAGGACAAAGAGGAGAAAGAGGAAGGAGATGAAAAATGAGAGTAAGAAGAATGGAGAGAAGGGAGGGAGGAAAGATTGGTTTCTCCCTGCAGCTAATCTTAGCAGCTTCCCAGGGTTGAAGGTAGGGAACAAGTTGGGACAAAACTGATGGTTCCTCAGTAAGACGCCACGCCATGGGTGCTGTTGTCTGTAAATCACTATTTATTGATTTATTCTATATACGACCCCAGCCCCAGATACATATGGCCTCACGGCAATCCTGAAGGAGCTTTTATCCCCATTTCATAGACAAGAGAACTGGAACTGAGAAACTAGTTACAGCTGAGCACACTTTTTCCAGGAGTTGGTGCGGCCACCGTGGGCATACAGAGCTCGGCCGGTGCCCCAGACAACAGAGAGAAGGGAGGAAATCCCACCAGCAGGCAGACTTGAGGCTCCTTTGCGGTTCTCCCTCAGGGTCTTACCAGGGGGTTCCCCCAAGCTCACGGAGCTTGGCCCATCTGCCCTTCATCTCTTCCCCCAGAGGCAAAACGGGCAATAGGCAGAGACAGACGGTCCAAGCAGCCACGGGATCTCCTGGGCTCCAAGATAAGTTCCCAGAAGGACAGGCCAGTCCTTCTGGACTGCGGACAGCACCACCATGACGTGAAAAGGAAACTCAGGGCAGGGGAGAGACCATGGGGCCCAAGAGCAGCTCAGGAGGGACTTCAGACCCAATGACTCATCAGCCTGCATCGTCCCAGTGCCAGGGCAGATCACGCAGCCTTTGTGTGGCTGAGGCAGAGCCAGTAGCACTGGCCTTGCACCCACAGCTGGGGAGGGTGGCAGGATCAGGGCACAAAGGCACCAGCGCAGTGGCCTCGTGTTGCTGCAGGCCCAGTTCGCCCACCTGAGCCTCTGTCTCCTTATCTGCTGGTTGGAGATGATTCATGCACAGGCCTGGCACTTTTGAAACAGCACCGTTGCTGGGCCTGGCGTGAGAGGCGTCTGCATAGGCATGGGAAGCCCCTGCAATCATCCATCTATTCTTTTAGAAATTCATGGAAAGCACTCTGCACATGTTGGAATGAATCAGGGACCTGATCAGGACAGCAGAAATCAGGCCTCCAGACAAGGCAAGCAGGACACTTTTGGGGAACAGCAAATGGGTCAGCATTCATCCTTTCAGCAAGTATTTATTGAGCACCTGCTATGCCTGCAGAAGGCTGAGGATACTGTGGGGAGCAAAACTGACTGGGCTCTACCCTCATGGAGCTCACAGTCTGATGGGGCCATGGGCCATTAACCAGGAGACAGACGAGGCCATTCCAGACGTGACAAATGCAGTCAGGTGGATTAGCAGGGGGTCGAGATCAGAAGCCACCCAGGGTGGTGGTCAGTGGTCCACGCTGCTGAGAGGCCTCCCAGAGTAGGACCCAGCAAGAGTGAGCCTGGCTATTGAGACAACTAGTGAAAGGCCCTGATCACAGCGTGTAAGGTGACAAGGACAGAAGGGCCAGCTGCTGGGCGTGATGTGCTTGATTCTCAGGGACACCCTCAGCTACCTGGGCTGGAGGAGTGAAGGGACGTGGGACCCCAGCAAGTCAGGGCTGGGGCAGCGTTTCTGGGGGCTTGGGTCTCACACAGGAGAGGCCAAAGGGGCACCCCGGAGGTGGAGGCCACAGAGCAGCTTCTAGCAGAAATACTTGCTCCTGGAGCAATCACTGCATCTCTTCCTGCCTCCAGGTTCCCCAACCTCTTCCCCCCGCTGAAGCCAGAGGTGGTGGCCCGGAGGACGGTGGAGGCCGTGCAGCTCAATCAGGCCCTCCTCCTGCTGCCGTGGACCATGCACATCCTCGTTATCTTGAAAAGGTAGGGCCTGGGGGAGAAGGCAGTGGGTCAGGTTCCTAGCAAGCACTTCCCACACCCCACAGGCAGCGGAGGCCACACCTCTGCCTCCTGCACTGCACCCCTCTTCACCTTCCCCAAGAGAAATCTTTAAATGCGCAACTCCAGGGCCGCCACCCCCAGGAGGCCTTCCAGATCACTCTGCCTGGAAGCGAATCTTTCCCATCTTTCCAGTGGGCCAGGGATCTCCAGTCTGATTCAACAGACAGGCTTGGGGCCCTCCCTGAATCACAGCTTCTTCGGGACCAGGGATCAGAGATGAAATATCTGTTGCAAAGGCAGCTGTGTGACCGATGAACAGGTGAAGGTGACCCCAGGTCATCCCAGGGACACCCAGGAGAGGCCTATGGGATATCACTCCAGAGGACGTGACACCCAAATTGTCCCTGAGCCCTCAGCTCCAGACAGGAAGTCTTTGCTGCTAAGGAAGCAAAGGTTGGAGTTGATTGATCTCTGAGAGAAACATGGCCCTCAGATGCTGTCTTAGTCTTTTCTGTTGCTATAACTGAGTGCCACAGACTGGGTCATTTATAGAGCACACAGGTTCATCTGGCTCACAGATCAGGTAGATGGGATGTCCAAGAGCAGGGCAACACATCTGCTCAACATCTGGCAAATAGGGCATGGATAATAGGAAACCTAGTGTGTAGCTTCGTGAGAGAGGAGAGAAGAGCTTGTGGGACCATCAGTCTACTACCCTGTTTCCTGTGGCCACCGGTGACCCAGCCACTGTCCCTCACCATACTGACAGTTGTCTTTTCTCTCCCCACCCCAGCATCCTCCCACAGGCTGCAATGGAGGAGATCCACAGATTCTCAGGAACCTATACCTGCATGAACACTTTCAAAGGACGGACATAGAGGCAAGAGGCAGAGACATGCCATAGAGCCTGAGGGGCCCACAGCGCCTGGGCACGCACCCACGCCTGTCTGTGGGCATGTTACTGCTGGGCAAGTGGGTCTGTTCCTGTTCCAGGCAAAGACTCTCAGCCCCTCAGGTCAGCCCTAGGACCTTTGCACAGGACTGATGGATGCACCTCTGACCTCCACAGGGAGGCAAGAATCCAGCCAGCAGCCACCTTGACACTTTTGTATATGTCTAATTCTGTAGAGTTTATTGTTACATTGCTTCTCAAGTCTAACCAGCCTCAGCTGTGTGCATGCGCAGGAGGGTCTGTCCCAGACGCTCCGCCTTCCCCTTCGGAGCCCACTCATCTTCAGCTTGAACAAACTGGTCGAACGGCAGGAACGAAAAATAAAGAGCAATGGCTTTTGCAAGCTCCTTGGTTCAAATCCTTGGTGGAAAATTGGGAGGGGGCCTAAGTCCTAAACACAAAAGTCCCTGGGAGAGAATTGGTCCGCCTAGGGTCCCCGGCTGCCAGGAGGAAGGAGGGTGACCAGGATCTGGAGAGAAATGAGAGCCCAGTTCTGAGGTTCAGAGTGGCTCCTTACCTCTCGGTCAAGCCCTGCCCACAGCCTGTGGCCTGCCTGCATAACCACCCAGCTCTAGTCCGCAGACAGCTGGCCTCGGCTTGGGACAGCAGAGCCAGTCTTTACTGACCCCCTACTGTGCACCTAGCACTGGTCTGGTGTCAGAGGGGAGCACCGAAGGAAAGTTAAAACCCTCAGGATGCCACTACAAGATGCCAACTGGCCCACGAGAAAGGATCGGGAAACAGTGACCACTACACAGGAAGTCCGGCGCGACAGGGTGCCTTGGCGGAAGGAATCGGCGCAGGCTTAGCCCCAAAATTGTAGGAACAGATGCCTGTGGTCCTCTGTGTGGCCTCCCACTGCCCCGGGTTCTATCACCCCACCTGGGGGGAGGGGAAACAGTGCCTGTCACAGCAGTGGCCTCTCCCTCAGCTCCTGCAGGTGGGTGGCGGGAGTAGGTGGGGGCTCCCCCAGAGAGGAGCAGGAGGTCACGGGCCTCTGACTCAGCAGAGAGCTTCCGCCGGGTTGCATAAGCCTGCAGTGACACAAACCTCAGGCTGAACCCTGCCAGCTGCCAAGCTTAGACCCTCAGACGGGGGCGCCTCACAGCGGGCCTGCGTGTAGAAACGCCAAGTCATGATCCTAGCCACTGTTTATTGAGCACCTACAGAGTGACTGCCAGTCCGGTGTCGTCTTCGCTCTAGGACTCAGGTTGACCGAACAGTCTCTATCTAGGACCAGGTCTTGTGGCTCAGGGGGATACGCTCCTGGTGAACCGCCACTGCCTCTTCAAGTTTCTGCCCAGAAACAAAATACATCACTTGTGCTCACATTTCATTGGCCAATGCAGATCAGGTGACAAACCTGCTTTTGATGCCGCAGAAGGCACAATCTTCAATGCCGCAGAAGGCACAATCTTCAGTGCCGGCTGTGCAGAGTGCTTGGCTGTTTTGCACATGTCCAGGAGAAAGAGTGTCAGGAGGAAAAGTTACAGTTGAAGCCCGGGGTGCAGGGAAGCAGAGGCAAGGACTCAGTGGCTCTCTGGAGCGCACGCGGGTGCTGAGCAGAGTCCTGAGGCGGTGGCTGTTGGCTCACAGGTCACAGCGCCCTTCCTGGAGGGAATTACCACACCTCTTTCACAGGTGAGAAGCAGACAGGGCAGGGGGAAGGCTTGCCAGGTCCGGAGTTGTTTTTCTTCACCACTGAGGAAGGAATCCAGGGGCGCTGTACCACTGAGCTACATCCCCAGCCCTTTTTATATTTTGAGACAGGGTCTTGCTGCGTGACCCGGGCTGACCTTAAACTTGGAGTCCTGCCTCAGCCTCCCAAGTAGCTGGGATTACAGAGCTTTGCCACTGTTCCTGGTCCAGTCAGGAATTTGAACTCATCTCGACTCACAGGTCCCACCTTCTGCCACCAGCCTCTGGCAAATGACAAACTGCCAAACCCAGACATGTCCCCTTCCTTTAGGTCTTGAGGACATGCGTCACCAAAGTATATGGGACAGGGACTTCCAGGAGGTCTCCTGGGATTGCCCTTGCCTATCACTTATCCTGCCCCCCAACACACACACACACACACACACACACACGCACAGGGAAGTCCAGTTGAGGTGAGTGGGCACCCAGGGCAGGTGGGCTGTCACCAGCTCTCCCAGGACACAGCTGGGGGTGGGCACATCCTGGTGGGCAGAGACAGATGAAGAAGACCAGATGGGGGTCATGTCCGCCAGCCCCTAATTTGCTAACAGCTGATGGATTTCTGTGCTCAGCCTCCGGCTCCTGGCTGACCTTTTGGAAAGGATCTGACTTCCGAGGTTTCCGTGAAATTACGTTTGGCCTGCGGAGCAGGAATGCAGTGAGGGTCCCTGGGGAACAAAGCACAGGGGCAGAGAGCGAGGCCCAGCCAGCCCTCCTGAGGGCCTCCTGAGTGCAAAGCGCCCTCTTGGCTGCAGTGGGATCTCTCGGGTTCCCAGAGCCCCAGGGGCTCTCGATGGTGCAGCAGGGCCTGGTCCCACCTGTATGTGCCAAGAGCCTTCAGTCTCTTTCTGGATCTTTTCCCGGAGGAGCGAGGGGAAAAGGCCCTGGGCGCATTCCCAGGAGGCCGAATCCTGGTCCCTCCCTGGGATGGTTTGGCCGCTTGGAGAGCCTCGAGGGTGAGAGTGGAGAGCTAATTCTGTCCCTTCGCTTGGCCAAGCGAAGGAGCGTGACAAGCGCCAAACCCCGGAGGGACAGGACAGGGCGTGCCAACCCTACAAAAGAAGTCTGGGTCCTGGGAAATGACCCAGTTGCCATGCTTGAGGTTCTTCCAGGCCCCAGAGAGAACCAGACTGGGGTGGGCGCTGGGCCCGAGGAGGCATCAGACCCAAGCCCCATTCTGGCTCCATTCCAGGGGACCGGGCTATCT